>JANHZU010007221.1:72849-84494 GCA_032468055.1 Acrochordus granulatus
TGCTCCTCGCCCAGCTCCAGGGCCTAGCAGAGCCCAACTTACCACTCTGTGTTTTGCAGAGGAGCTGGGTGAGGAGCAGCCGGGCCCTGCAAGCTCCTTATGGGGCTGGAGGGGAAACAGGCCTCGGCCTACGGACTTTTAACAGCCTCATGGCAACCTCGAGCAATTTTGCTCAGCAACAGGTATCCTCATGAGACTGTAGGGGGCTCGCCTTTTTGAGGAGGCGCCATTTGTCTCGCAAAAAGCTCTATGCAGAAGCTCAGGTCGTTACAAATGCATTAGCCTTTCACAGAAATATTTTTGCTGCGTGGCCTGAGGCTTCTTGCTTTTCCTTCAGCTACTTCAGAGATGCTAGCGATGGCTCCATAGCTTTAAAACTGCAGTAGCTGCCATTACCTCTTCAGACTTTTTTCAGTTCTCGTGGCTAGAATCTGAGATTTGTGCTGACAAAGTTGCTCCTTTTATCCAGTCCGATGAGAGGAACAGCACTGCCATTTCTTTTTTGACTCGCTTTTTTCACTTGAGGAATCCCACCCTCTGGGCAGTTGGATAAAAAAAACCAGGATTAGAGGAAGAACTGATGGTAGACGATAAAGTAACGGGGGAAATAACCACATGTTACATTTAGTTTCATTTCCTCAAAGTGGATCCCCTGATGAAAGTAGACCAGCCATCACTTGAGTTTCAGATCTTCTTGTGTTTTATACCTTTGAATTGGGACTCCATGTTCAAATGCAAACAAGCCTGGTGTTCCTCATCTGCACCTTCAGTTGAGAGCCAGGCTTTGTTTCCCAACATGGTCACCACCCACTTTTCTGCAAACTATCTTATCGCCATCAAGAGCTAACAAAGTGCAAATTGGCAAAATGTCCTGCTCATAGTTCCTCATGAGCGGAAGTATCTCTCATTGGGCTCTTTCTTGGAGCTTATTTAAAGAGCTGCAGTACCTGCCAGAGCTTGAGCTGGCAGGAAACAGTGCCAGTATAATTGGCACTGCCAATCCCTGTCCCAAGCAAGTTAAGGAAAATAATTGGTGGGTTCGCCAAGCTTTGTTTTCCTACCTTTCCACAAAATATCTGGTAAATATATCCACCGGTTACTTTCCTTAGCAGTGATGAAGGGAAGGATGGGGCTTGAGCAGGGAGACCAGTTTTGATTGATCATTAGATCAGCAGGTGTAACTGTCTGTGAACATCTGCTCCTTTTATCTGCTTGTCAGGCTGGGAGAGAAGGCAGACAAAGGAGGAGGCCTTAATCTCAAAGAACCTGGTCTTTAGCGATCTGGGGGCTTCAAAAGGATCTCCTCTATCTTTAACCTGCCACTGCCTTTAGCCACGGCAGTGGATTCCTACTTTGGAAGAGATGACAAGTGAAGGGGAATGTGCTCGAAGAGGTGATAGGAAGAAGGACTGCACAATGCAGAGGGAGGCAGACACAGTTATGTTTATGAACCCAAGATTTTTCCACACTACCTGGGAGCCTTATTAAGTGGTTGCTGGAAAAACAGCCCTTTGGTACAAGCCCTTGGCCTTGTAGCACTTTGGAAGTCTAATGGATTTATTTTATCAAAATCTTTTGTGGAACAGAGTCCACAATAAATATTTAACGTCAAATTTGCTTGAATATCTTTAATAATCTGAAATTTCGGATACTCCCATTGTATAATCTGAGTATCATATCTGATACTGACCATGGGGATGCTGCAATGGTCAGAAGAAGCAGTTGAAAAGCACGGACATGTTTCTTTCCAAACAAACAAAATGCACTCTCAACCTCCAGAGAAGATGATGACAAAATAAAAGCTTCATCTGCAAGAACCAATCATTGTGAAGTTTTCTTTTTCAAAGATTTTATGAAAAAGAGGATCAGAGATTGGATCACATTCCTTTAAATTTCTTCTCATCGTGTTAGCTAGCTCTCCTTGTCCTAAGACTGATTTTTCCCTCAGAAAGGAAATTCTCAAAATGGAGCATGAGATGCTTTAGACATTGCTATACGATTCTTACAGCTTTTCGATTATATTAGGAATGGGGAGAGTAATGATTTCAGCTTTAGAAAGATGAAGATGCAGTCATGGAATTACATCTAGTTTACCACTTAAAATGGACCACTATAAGAGCCCTTGGTACTGAAAGTTAAAGCCAGCAAATAAAGCTTCAACAACATAAAACATGTAAATGTAGCTAGCATTCTTGTTGCATTAATGCCTTCTCTGGTCTTTCCTTAATTTTCTTCAGGTATGATCCTCGCTTCAACACATGGATACATCTGGCCAATATGAATCAAAAGCGCACTCATTTTAGTCTGAATGTATTCAACGGTCTCCTTTTTGCAGTCGGAGGCCGCAATTCTGAAGGGTGTCTCTCTTCAGTTGAATGTTATGTCCCTGCAATTAATCAGTGGCAGATGAAGTCTCCGCTGGAGATGCCTAGGTGCTGCCACGCTAGTGCAGTAATAGATGGTAGGATCCTGATCACTGGAGGTTACATAAATAATGCTTATTCCAGCTCTGTTTGTATGTATGACCCTGCTTCTGACAACTGGCAAGAGAAGGCCAGCCTTAGCACTCCGAGAGGATGGCACTGTGCCATTTCACTAGGGGAAAAGGTCTATGTCATAGGAGGGTCCCAACTGGGAGGTAGAGGGGAAAGAGTTGATGTGCTTCCTGTTGAATGTTATAGTCCATATTCTGGCCAGTGGAATTATGTTGCTCCTCTTCCAACTGGCGTGAGCACTGCTGGTGCTTCTACTCTTAATGGAAGAATTTACTTAGTGGGAGGTTGGAATGAAATAGAGAAGAAATACAAGAAATGTATTCAGTGTTATAACCCTGACCTTAATGAATGGTTCGATGAAGATGAGCTACCTGAAGCCACTGTAGGAGTGTCGTGCTGCACCATTTCCATGCCCAACACTAAGACCAGGGAATCAAGATCTAGTTCAGTATCTTCAGTACCAGTCAGTATTTAAGTTTTTTTAAATTAAAAAAACCTATAGATTTAAAAAAGCTATATTAAACTTTTAAAATTTTAAAGTTTCCACTATTGGATTGTAAACCTTTTAAAGAAGGGATTAAAGAGAGAAACATATTAAAAGCTATTGACATGCATTTCAGTTTTATAAAATGAAAAGTGGCCAATTTTCGTGGGATTGAAAACACATGGTATGACCAAAGAAATTTAAATCTAATACATTTTATTAATTACAAATGTGCCACATAAAACAAAAGCCTCTGATCTATTGATTAGAATAACAAACAAAAGTACCTTACTTCCTGTGGGACCTCTTGTTCAGATTCTGCAATCAATTTAGAAAAATTAAGTGTTTCCAAACAGATGGGTCAAAGCATGGCTGATCAGAAGGTGCGGTTCAGCTAAGTTTCCCTCCTTAGTGATAAAGGGAAAAGATGGCGCAATATACAATATCAGAATTACAAATGGAAGACTAATATTTCTAAAGTCCATGGGCATCTGTAGTTGGGAGCAACTGACATAAAGCTTATAACATCATAGGACAAAGGACATGAATTATATAATTCACATAAAAGATGCAACTGATGCCAATGACATAATTCACATTATTTGTGCTGACACCAGGGGTGTCATCCTGGCTTCTTACAGACCTCTATATTGGGGTCTTCTACAAACATCTGTGAATAAACAGAGTAATGAAACTTATCTGGAAGCAATTAGTTATCTTAAATAAGAATTTATTCCTAGAATGCAGTGTTTTGCTTTGCTATTGTTTACTGGATAAATCATAATTGGCTGAGCTCATCTAGTAAGCTAATTCATTGTTTACAAAGTTTAGTGGCTCAATTCCCATAACATGCTAAATCACAGGCAAATCACATGTAGTGAGTTAAATGAATCCACCTATAATATATAAGAAGGCATGAAAATAGATTAACTCTATAACTGTACAAATATAGATATGAGTAAATGTCATATTTCTGCCTGGAACTATGCCAACATTTCACTAAAATGTTTACATGAAATGTTAAATTTCATCCTGTGGTTAGACTTATGAAACTGCAGTTACACTAACCAAAGTCTGCAGAAGGTCTCTTAAACATCATCTCAATTTGAAAGGAAAGGGATTTAATTTAAGATTAAATTTACCTTCTCACTAGACAGGAAGCAAGTATAGCTTCACAGAGCAGCTGCTTCAACCAAGTCCTCACTGTTGGTAACACAGTTTCTTCAACCCATGAATGTTGTGTGGAATGAAGTAAAAATACCAGTGAAGAGGTGGTTGTTTAGCTTACCTTCATTCCATGTAAGTGACTCCAATGCATCATTTTAAAAAAATTAACACACACACTAGGAAACATCAGCCAGGCAGTCACAGCTAAAATGGTGGGTACCATCAAGGCATGTTTCTTCTTGGTACTCAATATCATCTGGCATGACTTGTAGGCATAAACACATGTAGGATTAGCCCCAGGTGGTTAGAAAGTTACAGTATAGAAATAGTATCTTGTGATTTATACACTGAATTAAACTATAATGTACTTAGTTTTGTCTTGTTCAGTTTTACAAGTCCAGCCAAGTGTGCTTTATTCCACGGCTAACCCAAGGCTTAGCATGTGCCATCTTGACCTAAATTCCAAAACAGCCACCCACAGAAAAGACAACATGTGAGGGCTGTCATATAAGCATGTATCTCAAGGAATCTTCCCTGCCACTTAGTTCCTTATATATCATGTACACTCAACCAAATTCTGTTCCAAAAGCATTTACAACTCTTTGGAAAACAGTAAGAATGCATTAAAGGAATGAATTGCTTCCCACTCATTTTACTAATAGAAGCCCTTCTCATGAAAGGTCTTAAATGTATACTATCCAAAATTCCTGTTGAACTTAACACCTCTGAATTGTATTCTGATAGTATCATTTCTCTAGTATTTCGTCAGAAGTAAGTGCCATTGGGCTTAATGGAACTTCTTTAAAAGTAAGCGTATATAAAATTTCAGCTTTGTTTAATGATCTTTACTTCCAGGTAAGTGTGCACTTAAATTTGTCTTGATCATACCATGTAACAAGATTTTTTAATGACAAACAATTGTAGCATTTTTCATAATATTGTTTCACATTTGATCCGTGATAAAAAATTGTTTATACATTTTTATCATTGTCCTCCCTATCATAATCTAAGGTATTTCCCTAATGATTTATAACAAGTAACATGAAATTAGGAAAATTATTTGGTCCAATAAGTTAATAGTATTGTTTAGAATATATGACAGGGATCCAACATATTCATGTTAATTTATCAATGCTTTCACTTGAATTGCTTACATAACATAGTATGGAAGAAGAATGAAGGTACAATTAGATTAGTCTGAAAGGTGTGCTGTTACTGTTGTTGTTTAATACTTGAATGGCCCTGTCAGTATGTGTCTGTCATAATTCAAACCAATAATGTAAAAATAGGAGCAATTTCTATTTCTTTACAAGCTGCAAAAGAAAAATAACCAATTTCATTTGGGACTTTGTTTATTTATATGTATATATATATATGTATGTATGGGCAGGGATAGGGTGGGAAGTAACAAGATATACCAGAAGTTCTGGGTATGCACAGATGTCATCAGCCTTAAGTAAAACAAATGTTAGAAACCAAAGGTGATGCTAGACTGGAAACCTGATCTGAACTGACTCAGCAGGGCACCACTTAGATAAGCAGCAGAGTTATCTTCTGTGGCCCTACCATTCCTGATGCCAATGGCCAGGACCAGTTTCTCCAAAGTTTAATTAAAGCTGGGGCACCTCCATATCTTGTGAATAATTACAATGGCACCTGCCTAGAACTCACTAGTGATGTATCCCTGATCTCCTTTGGCCGTTAGACTCATTATGAATCACCACATTTAGGGAAGAAACAATTACATGAAAGAGGTGAATGACTCCTTCCCTTGTCCCTCTCTCCCAAAACAGGGAAACAAATTGAGCATACTAGCATTATGCAATAGGTAGCATGCTAGAGAGTCGCTTCATACCATAGCTCTAAGGATAATGTATATTTATTATAAATTGGTATATATTGTGTCTTATGTATGTGCACTTTTTACTGTCATTGGATTATGGATTTTAAAAGAAAAAACCTTACCAACCTGCTCTTGATTAATGAAGTGTTTGTGAATAGGGCCTACAATTGTGATCCCCCCATCTACTTCATTTTGAGGGGTAATAGTAACATATTTTTAAAAAAATGCATAGGATGGGTTATAATATTCTCTTGAGAATATTATAATATTCTCTCCCACACCAATGGGAAAGAGTCAAGTCTCCACATATGCATTATTCAGCCCTCCCAAACAGATGTGCAAAATTCTCAGTATGTAAAATAGAAGAAGTGAAAGAAGATAGATTTTATACTTCGGTCTTGAGTCTGGTCTTCCATTTTTATGAGGTCCTTTTTACTTTGTCAGTGTAAAATTTCTCAATTCAGTTCTAAAGTCTGAGCTGTGCATGTGTGTCTTCGAGTCAGTGTGGGCTCCTGACGACTGCCTGGACAAGCCCTGCAGTTTTCTTAGGAAGATTTCTGAAGTGGTTTGCCCTTGTCTCCTTCCCAGGCTGACCGACCCAGGGTCACCCAGCTGGCTTTGTGCCTAAGGCTGAACTAGAACTCACAGGATTCAGAGTTTTAGCCTGATACCATTACACCAAACTGGCTCTCACCGTCTGATATGTTCACCAAATATCTTTGGCATGACTAGATAAGATTTGTATTTGCTGCAAAGCCAGTACAAAGAAAGTGAGACTCTTGGAAGCACTATAATCATGCAACTTATTTCTATTTCTACACTCATTTCTACGAGTGACAAGATGTCCACTTCTATTCAGATAGATGGCTTCACCTCGATATGAGTTGCATTTATAAAACATGAGGATAGCATGAGATTAATTAGAACACAGATAATCTGGTCACTTCTGACATAATGAGAATTTTTTTTAATATAAAGCATAACTGACATATGGAATTCATTGTAACAAAATGTGGCAATGAATAAAGGCTTGGATATTTTCAGAAAGGAATTAGACAGATTTAGGGAGCAGAGAGATTTGTTATCCACAGTAGCAGTGGAAATCTTCAATATTTAGTGGCACAAATTTATCAGTTGCTAAAATATAGAAAACATTTGCCTTCAAGTCTTTATAAGGGCCTCCAAATGGCCTTTTTGACACTATGGCCAATACTGTATCTGATTTATAACGTCTCTTATTTTCTTAAACCACATTGTTTTCATCAGTCCTAAACAAGAAGAGATCTTTTAAAAGCCATCCAAGCATCCTTAGGTAACTCTTAGAAAATATTTTGATAAAGTATCTAAATGCACCACGAAAAGAGCAATCAAGTGCTCTCTAGTTTTGCAAAGCTTGCAAATAAATAGAGGTTGACAATCCCTCCCCTTATTCTCTCAAAACATAAAGCATTCAACGATGGGGTCTTGTTGAACTTGTACTTGCTTTGAAGATAAATAACACGTTCCCGGTTGCAGAGAGAACTGTATTTGAATTTCAGGTAATTGAAAACGGAACCCCTTCTCAGATTTTCCAATTGAAGATATGGAACATGGAAATTGCAGGGCTAGATGTATAACCCCGTCTTCTAGCTACTTTCAAGCCCTTGTGCATTCAGGTGAAGAGCTTTTCTAACTCACTGGCTTTAGGAGTCCCGTACTACTGCCATGGCAATATTCAAACCAAAATTCTCTATGTCATTGCAGTTTTGAGTAATCTGATTTACAACAACAGGAATTATAAATAGTGCACAAGAGCTAGCAATTTCCAAATGTATGGCTTCCTGGCAAAATAAATCAGGTGGAGGCACTGCAGCTAATTATAATGAAACCATTTAAATATTGCAGTTTAAGATATGCACAAACACCATATTTTTTGCTCAACGTTATCCTAATTAGAGTTCTGCAGTGTTTCAGATTTGATGTCAAAGAGGTGCTTCACATGGGTTCGCAAATGCAACAGTTATCTGCAACTTTAAAGCAGCCATAGTTTCTCCAGATCATGTGGTACTGTAGCTGCAGAGAACAGAAGTGTGATTCTGGGAAGAGATGTGTGACTCTAAAAATTGCAGAGAGGCACTACATCCACCCTCTAGAATATTCAAAGTGCCTTTTCTAATACTGCATAGTTATAGATACCATTTTGGCACAGTTTCCAATCCTAATACATAGAAATTGGGCAAGTTAAGCTTTTTGAGCATGAAGAATAGTATTGTCTGTTTGCATACATGGAATGAAAGGGGCTGTGATCTGTTAATTTGTGTGAGACAGGAAGCAGCACACAGAAGATAGTAATCCTTAGCCCGGGAGTAAACCATATGCTGGCTTCCAAATGTTATTCAACTTTAGCTCCCATTTTCATTACCAGTAATGAAAGTTTTGAGCACTGTAACTGCAATAACATAAGTTGCTCATCCCTGCCTTAATTGCAGAGAATAAGTTTCAAAATATTGAAGGAAGGCAATAAAGATTGAAGATAAACAGGAATTACTCACAAAACAATGTAATACTATTTGCATGATTACATCCCCAAGTCTTGAATGAACAAAGAAAAGTGAATGTCAGGTAAAGATGATAGTACACGCTGTGTAATAAAAGAAAGAAGTAATTGTGATTACAAATTATGCTAATAAAATTATTGATGATTCTCTGATTTGCACTGTATTCAATAGCAGGAAAATGCTTGTAGCTTTCTGTTAATGAGAATTTGAATGAAAAAATATAGTACTGTGTGTACATTTTCTTGTAATTATCTACTGCTGCGTGACTGCAGCAATCATGCAGCCAACAAATGGTAACTATCTATGCTAAATAATTTTAGATTTTGTGATACACAGCACTTAACTTTTTAAAATTTTTATTAATTTTCAACATACTAAAAATGCATAACAAAACATACAATACATAATAAAACAACACATAACAACAAAACTATACAATACAGCACAAAGAAAAGGAAAAAAAGGAGAAACAAACCCTCTCTCATGTATCTGTGTATATTCTCATTAATCCAGATCATGTCTCATAGAAAATTACAAAAAACTTTTGCAAACTTTCTTAAAAGGCAACTGGAGTTTTATTATTAGATGTTTCAGGGAAACATTACAACTCCTATACAGGAGTCTTTCTCAATCCCATATGAAAAAGAAAAAATGGTAATATATTCATTTTTCAAAAGGTTAGCAGTAACAATTTTGAGAAAAGATAGCCTTACGGTTTCAGTTTAAGCACTTCTGCTGTAATTTGTCTTCCTTCCCTCTTGATTGCATTTACTATATTTTGCATTTTATTCCTTATTTTTATATCAATATTGTATAAAATATCACCTCATTACTGCTTTACTTGCATCTGAAACTGTGTTTAAATCTGGTCCTTTATGCAGATTGTTATAAAAAAATTCCTTTAAAATTTTCTTCAATCCTTAACTACTTGTTCTTTCTGTAAAATAGATTCATTTAATCTCCAATTTAAAAGCTTAAAAAACATTACAACTGAATTATCATCTGAAAAAGTTTTAAGTAAAATACCCACTTTTGAAATATTTGTTAATAAATTCTATGTAATGCAAATCATATCATTCCTTGAAAAGAATTTATGCCATTCTGGAAAAGTACAGTCCTTTGTCGATCTATTTTTAAATTTCCAAGCATCCAAGTCCAACTTCTCCATTATACCAAAAAAAGACTTTGGCAATTTATTTTCCGTCACCTTTATAGTTTTGCTGGCTGATCTATCAAATTGTGGAAATACTACCATTCCAATCTCCCAGCATACATCAACTTTGATATGAAAATATAGAAACTTGAGCCAACAAAGAAAATAGCTTTTTCTTGATGAGGGACATATATCCCTATAACAATTGATTTCACTTGTTAAAATTCTATTTAAACAGCCATATATTCCTTTGTCATCTAACAATAGTTGAGGTTGTAAATATGGTTTAATAAAAAGTGCCACTCCTTTAATTTTTTTATGAGCTGATGTAAAAAAATTTTATCGAAAAAATTGTGTTCCAAATATTGAACATCCTTTTTCTTTGAGTCTCTTGCAAACAAAACACATCTTGGTTTAATTTACATAAATAATGAAAATATTTTTCCTTTTTTGGGCAGAATTAGCCCCATTAATATTCCAAGTAATTTAAAGATTAAGTAACTTAATGTTCAGTGTAAAATTCCCATTTTCTGTTGTATAAAAGTAGAGCTGTGGGAATATTTCGTGTTTTGAGTCAGAGAAAATTCACATACATCTCTTGAGTTGAATTTGGTTTTTAAATGTAAGTAACACTTCAGTCCAAATAGTCAGAGCAAATTAAGTACCTCTGAATCAGTTCAGACTAATTTGGATGGATTTCTTTTTTTTATTAGATTTTATGATTTCATATTACAATTTCACATATCCAAACATTTTGCAGTGGATTAAGGTGCTTCATTGGCAATTGATATTCTTTAGTAGATTATTAGGGCTTTGTGAGAAATTGTCAAGTGCTGAATTGTTTTTAATTGATGGGTAAAAGAACTGGCCCTCTCAGTGTTATTGGGCTACAATTTTTGGTATCCCTGTCAACCACTGAGCATACAGTGTGGGACTGGTGGATGTTGGAATCCAAACTTCCAAAGCCTGTATACATGAATATATATCTGATATTTTCCATCATTTATTTGGGTTCATTCTTTGATAGGAATTTTTCATTCACCGGATTCTGAAATAACTTTTATTATGACTTATACAGGAAGTATGAGATCATAAAGGCATTTCCCAGATATCACAAGGACCATTGTACAATAGCTTGCCAAGTGGATCTGGTTAGCCAAGCAGCCGGAGGATTAGAAATTTGTGCACCTGGGTATGGAATGTGAAGGGAAAGCTGAGAATTTCAAGCTTATTCATCCTGTGTCCAGTATAAATCATCTCTGCAAAATGTATGCAATGAGGCTGTAGTGCTTTGGATTCGGATCCTTCATGGCAAGCAGGGGCCTGAGTCTAGAACTTGTCTACAACCATTTTAAAATGGTTAAAAGCTGCATCTTTTCCAGGAGCAGCAGCTGCTGCAAAGAGTAGCCCTGAGATTCTGGGAAATTATGCAGCTGAAGTAAACATAGATGGTGGCAAAAACTACAAAAGAACTTTCTCAAAAAAAGGCTATTGTACTTTTAGCTTTAGTATAACTCTTCTAAAAATGCTTCTGAATAAAATTACATTTTAAGTATAAGTAATCCTTGACATATGACTGCAATGAAGCCAAACAGTTCCTAAGTGACCAGTCATAAGTCGAGGAATATATGTGTAGATTTACACATACCATGTAAGAGCCAACTTAATCTATACATCGGTTTCAAATACCGTGATGTTATTCACATATTTTTTAAAGAAAATCAACAAGCTAACATTAATATTTTGTCCAAATACTTTATTTAAGAAACAAATTTTCCAAATGAGATCATTCCATAAATAACAATTCATAATACCAAATACTTATGCCATTAGGAATTGAAATGTTTATTGTATCCTTGCTTGAATACTAGGTTTCTATACAAAACACCCATCTTAAAATATTTTGTTGTACCTTCATTGTTCAGAGCAATCACACAAAACAATATTCTTTCACCATGTCATGAAG
>JANHZU010007224.1:31465-43045 GCA_032468055.1 Acrochordus granulatus
AGAAAAAGAAGTACAATATCTTGAGCTCTGAAAGAAAAGTAGATGTGAATCTGATGAACTAACAGAACAATAAATATTTACATACCAAGTATTTTGTTTATGTTAATTTTAAAAAGGTTCCAAATTAATTATAAGAAATGTTTGTGTTAGGCACGTGGTGGCACAAATGGTTAAGATCTTGGGCTTGTCAGCTGGAAGATTGCCAGATTAAGCTCAAGACACAAGAGCCACCACATAAAGGGATGAGCTCCCACCACATCACAGGATGAGCTCCCGTTGTCTCCCTAGCTCCTGCCAACCTAGCAGTTTGAGAGCATGTAAAAATGCAAGTAGATAAATAAATACCACCTTTGGTGAGAAGGTAACAGTATCTGTGCACCTTGACATATAGTTATGTTGACCATGGAAGCATCTTTGGAACACTGATTGTTTGGCTAGGAAATTGAGATGAGCACCACTCCCTTGAATTGGCTACCACTCCCCATGACAAAGGGAAAACTTGACCTTTATTGTTAAACTATGAAAACTGCAACTTGTGGTTGGGAATTCAATTTCTGTAAGATCAACAAGATGCTTTAATCTTGCTCATAGGAAAACCAAACCATGTGTTTGCACACAATTATACAGAATTGTGAAGAACCCTGGCTTCTCATTTATCACTGGGAATTGCCCAGAGCTGCCTGGAAGATGGGTGGCTGTATAAATGTTTTAAATAAACAAAATAAAATCAGTACTGTGCTTATGCAAAATGTGAAACTCATTGCTGCTTGGCCCTCCTGCCAGCCAAACAACTACTAGAATAATTAAAAATTAACCAGGAGGCAAAAGTTTTATATTGTATCTGAATAATGACTTGCAGCATTTTGCTTCCAAGAGCACACTATCTTTGTTTTCTTTTAATATCACCATAGATTTTAAGACTCATTGATCTTGACAGGATGGAATATTCAGCAAAACTCTTTCATGTACTACAGCTGTTTCCTGTCTCCTTAAAACTAAAAACTACACTGGATTAAAGAGTCCCTCTTCCCTAAAAAGAAGTCACAATTTCATTTCAGTTTCTGTAATCCCAATAAAAAAAAACTCATAAATTAACATTTAGGTGGCTTCCTTTCTGTCTGGAAAAATGAAATTAATATGAATAGAGAAATATGCTACCTACATCACTTCGTCGTAATTGTAAAAATGATTTATGAAACTACTTCCAATAGAATTAAATGTTCTATAATTTTTACTCGAGTCAGACTGAGTTCAGATCAGTATAGGATGCAATTTGTTATATTCTAAAGAGAGAGGCAGAAATCCTAGCCAAATTTTCTTTATGTAGGTAAACCACTCTGTACACCAAAAAGTAGGGCACACAGTGGTGCGAGCAGTTAAGATGCTGGGCTTGTCTGCTGGAAGGTTGGGAGCTTAAATTCAGGACCCAAGAGCTATAATTCCCACTGTCTGCCTAGGTCCTGCCAACCTAACAGTTTGAAAGCATGTAAAAATTCAAGTAAATCGGTACCACTTTTGGTTGGAAAGGTAACAGCATCCGTGTACCCTGATGCATAGTTATGCCAGCCACATGACCATGGAAGTGGCTTCAGACACACTGGCTCTTTGGTTAGGAAAGAGAGATGAGCAATGTGTTGGTCTTGCTAGACTTACTGAAAAAGGAAACTATCTGTAAAGTTGAGCAATGAGATTTCATATCAGGTAAATCCACTCTGGATCAGGGAATAGTGATTTACCATTTGAAAATACCCTGTCATCTAAAATGGCTTTGTATGGTGCCTTCACTGTAAGCAAGTTTCCAGTCTATAGCTAGGAGACGCCTTTAGCAGGAATCCAAAATCTTAATACATAGATAAAGTAGTATTTTCATAGACTTCAGAAGATTAAAAGAGAACACTGATGTACAGATTACAAACTACACAGCCATTCAAGAAAATCAAGGTTGTCTATTTTGCCAAACAATTAGAAAAACTGATTTGGCATGCATTAAACAAGTGGCATACTTCAAATATTTGTTTTATACTCCAATTATAAGTTTTACATCCCATGTACCTCACAAAACTTCTAAAGAATTTTATCTATTAACATATTTTTCTTCAACTGAAGAGGCGCAGAATATTTTCCAGCAGTTCTTATTCTGCAGCTTTTTACCGTAGGGCTACCTTCTATAATTCTGGCCAATAATTACTGATCTTCCTGATGACAGCGCATGGTTGACATTCTGCCATGCTCTGGAGCAAGATCAGGTCATCACCAACCATACTTGCACTTAAAAGAATTATCAAAACCTGGCATTTCTGAAAGCTAGTGACTCCCAATATAAATAATGGATCCACTTGAAAATTATATCCGTTAAGTTTATAAATCAGTGGTTCTTCCATCTATTTTTTCTTAAAATAAAAAAAAACACAAACAAACAACAGTTTTATTAAAATAATACTTCAGCTTTAGAAAAATAAATATATAGGTTTTGGAAATGACAATTTCCCTTGAACACTTTTAATACTGTATATAAAGCAGAATAATCAATACAGTAATTCAGAAGCTGAAAACATAATAGAAGATTTCTATCAATATGCAACCTTTCAATAAAGAACAAATAGAGCAATGAATGTTTTTCTTGTAAATTTTTGAAGAGGTTAAGTATTATTACAAAACAAAGAACTAAATACTTCCCAGAATCAGGGTTGTTACATTTACTTACACAATTTAAAGCTCAAAAATTATTTTAATTGTGAAAGTTAAACACATACTGTCTACATTTTAATAACTAAAATAATATCTTTGCAATGGAAAACCACATGCAATCTAATAAGTGAGATGTGAATCAATAGGGATTCCATAATTGCTATGTTAGAAAGGCTTACAAATTAAGTTTTAAAAATGAAACATCAGAGGCAGGAAACACAATTCTAAATTTTGATCAGATTTAATTATAACGGATCCATTATAACATTAAAACGGATAATTATAACAATTATATCATAATTGCTGCCAATAGTGGATCTAGTATATTTTTTTCTCTTCCATTCAATCATGTCCGATTCTTGGATGCTGTAACTACTGCACCCAACTGTCTCTCATATAAAGGGATTTATTATCGGTTTTTCTTTACTTTTTTACCTTCTAATGGATTTTATTTTTGTTTTTTTTCCTACATATTATGGATATCTGTTATATAGTTTTACTTGAGAATGTTTACTAATTGCTATTCAACATAACACATGAAAGCTTTGCTTGTGATTGCTTTGGAGGTTTTGATGTGTTTTTCTTGTTATTCTTTCTGTTTTATTTTTTAATATATTTTTAAGCCATTTAAAACCTTTTTGGAACCTAGTAGCATACAGAGAGTCCTTGATATACATCAATGGAGCCTTGAATATCAGTTGTAAGTTGCTGCAGTCATTAAATTGAGGCACCAATTGACTAGACTTGATTTTGCAACTTTTTTTTTTTACAATGGCCATAAAGCAAATCACATGGCTGTTAAACGAACTGTGTGGTTAAGTGAATCCAACATATCCAATGAGCCTTTTTGGAATTTTCTTCCAGATCAACATTTTATCATTAGATATTTTGCAGAATAAATTCAGAAAAAAGATAATATTTGCTGAAAGAATCTGCCTTTGTGTAATAACTACTGAATTGTAAGGTTCATGGTAAATTCAGTATATTATCCATTCATACACATATACACACACACCTGTATTGAAATTATTTATAATTATTTGATCACTACAGCATTGCTCAGACCAATTGTACACCTAGTGTATAAGACTTTTTACAAGCCAAGTCACATGGTCTTTGAGTAATAATTTAAAAAGTAGTGAATAATGGATATAGAGTAAGTTTATTTAATTTTTAAATTTAATATTAAATACAAGTAATAGGTTTTACTTTCTAACCATACATATAACAACTTTCTTCTATCGTGTTAAAAAAATTGGAGGTCAGGGATCTCTGGTTATGTATCTTTGCTATAGAGCAACAGATATAAACAATGAGATTAAGTGTTAGCAAAAACAGGTTTACAGTTCAAGGAAATATGGATATTTGTTAGTATATTTTCAAAAAACAGATGAATGGATACAATTTGAACCACTAGTTTACCTTAAAATTTTCCAATGGAAAATTGGAATTTACAGTACTGTGTAAAAGTCTTAGGCCACTGTTAGATTTGTTATTTTAGCAATGGCATATATAATTATATCCCTATCTCTTTATTAGAGTACAACCTAAAAATACAGGAAATTTGTATGCAGCATTCAAAAACAGGAAAAAGCAGAAACAATAGCTTCCATAGGCTAAAGTGGGAAGTATTTAGTACTGACTATGAAGAAGCCATTTTGTTCTGAAAATTGCGCTCATTTAAATTCTGTGTATATATTTCCTGTTATTTTCTGTTTGAATCTTGATACAGAGACTGAAAAATGATTATGTAAGGTCATTAACACTTTGCTAAAACAAAATGGGTGGTGGCCTAAGACTTTTGCACAGTACTGTATATCAGAACATCTTTCTGAAAGCAGATATCTAGTTGCATTTTTTATTCCACTTTTATTCAAGGTGGCAAATATAATATTCCTTCCTCCTCCTATGCTTCACACAACAACCACCATGTGAAGTGGGTTGCGCTGAGAGAGAGTGACTGGTCCAAAGTCACCCAGCTGGCTTTTTTGCCCAAGGCAGGAGTAGAACTCACAGTCTCCTGGTTTCTAGGGCAGCACCTTAATCACTACACCAAATTGGCTCTTTTTATGCTCAAACAATTAACGTGTGGCTCTTTTTAAGAATAAAATGTTATTGAAACTGCCCTGCAAAGAAATTAATAGATATTACATTTGCTAAACTGAACATTTTGCAAGTTGGTGATTCATTTTTTTTCCTGAAAGTAAAAAAAAATGAAAATTGTTTATATACTGCTTTTCAATCACAGATTTTCCAATTCCTTTATATAATAAAAACATGAATTGCAAGCATGTTTCAATAAAGGTCTCTCTAATCTCAGTAGGGATGAATTTCACACATAATTCCACCCTTGAGGAACAAGCTCAACTTATTTTGTGTCCAATTGTTTCCGCAGGTTCTGAATTCTACGCAGATAACAGCTGCTCAGAAGGAGACAGTAGGTTCATGCCAAACAATTTTTCTTGCAGCTGAGCTAGAATCATTATATGAACTCAAGACAACTTGAGTTGTCTCCTCTTGCCAACATCAAAGAAGTTCTGATGACCTTGGCCTGAGCAAAACACAATCTTCCCCTGAAAACATATATCCCTCTCATTTCTACTTCTGCCAAGTACTTTTTCAATCAAAGGTGGAATTCATTGCAGTTTATAGCTTTCAGTCACAACAGTCTTGGTTATCTAATTAATATAGCAACACAGTACTAATCTACATAAAGATAATACTGATCCACACTGACAGGAGCAAACCCTAACCCATTCAAAGCATGTTTCAGTACAATGGCTTGCATTGGGCTCATCTTTTCAGTGATCTAATCTTATTCATGACTATGCAGTCATTTTCCCTCTCCTCCATCTATAATTGACAGTATTAAACCTTAAAATAACGTTTTGCCTATTAAGTTTATACATTCATATGCGAAAATATTATTTTATTATATTATTGTAGTTTGAATTTTCAATAAGAATATTTATTTGTCGTATTTATATGCTGCCAATCTCCTAACAGATGCTTGGTGGCTCACAATCACATTTTTTAAACATTTTTTTAACATTTTAACATTTCAACATTAAACCCCACTCCCCAGCAGACCGGCGGTGTTCATATCTGGGGGCTTCCTCTGCGTCTCCTGCTCCACCCTCAAGCTCAGGGTATGTACTGTATATGCTAAATATATACATGAACCATGGATTTTCATGCAAAAGTACTTAAAAAACCTCAACACTTTAAGTTTATGGCTTCTATAATCTCCCAAGTCTTGAAATGGACAACTAACATTATTAAGAAGGCACATCAGAGGATGTAGTTCCTACCTCAATTCAAGAAATTCAACCTACCTCAAGAGCTGCTGAGTTCTACAGAGGAATTATTGGGTCTGTCCTTTGTACCTCTAATTGTTTGGCTTGGTGTAACAATCGTGCAGGATAGACACAGACTCCAACATACAGTCAAGATCACAGAAAAAATAATTGCAGCTAACCTGCTTTCCATGGAGGACATGCATATTGAGAGGGTTAAGAAAAGGGCAAAGAAGATATCTACAGACCCATCTCACCCTAGACACACCTTGTTCGAACCTCTTCCCTCTGATAGGAAATATAGGGTATTGCATATCAAAACTATCAGACACAGGGACAGTTTTTTTCCCCCTAGCCATCATCCAGATGAATGATTGACCCATGCTTTATGAGTACTACACGATTAAACACAAGGACAAAGAATTCCAAATTAACCTACAGGTTCTGTCTAACATGTATACATACTTATTTAAATTCTACATTTATAATACTCCCTTTCTACTGGCTGCATACTTACTGTTGTATACCTGGTCTGAAGGTTTAATCATGGCAACTGGACTCTTTTTTGTCTTAGACATGTTTTGCTGTTCATTCAAGCAGCTTTTTCAGTCTAAGAAAAAAATGTTGGACAGGGAATCCCATATATGATTAGGTGGACACTTGATGCAGGAATACGGAAGGATAGCAAGAAAGGAGGCAGGCATTTGCATTACAACAACACGAAGACATACACAGGGTTTCCAAACCAACTTTTTTTCTTAGACTGAAGAAACTGCTGGGATGAATTGTGAAATGTTTCTAAGACAAAAAGAAGTCCAGTTGTCATGACTAAACCTCCAGACAACTCCACCTAGATGACTGAGAAATCTTTACCGACATATGATGTATACCTTACATTATGATTTGTTATTATATGTTACTATTTTATACTGTTGTCTTGCTAAGTCAAATTCCTTGCATGTCTTACCATGCTTGGCCAATAAAGTATCTGAATCTGCAGTCAAAAAAAAAATCTGAATCTGAAATTTTGAGGCAATAAATACTCTGACTACTGTTTAAGATATCTAAGTATCCCTAAAATAAAATATGTTTGGTTACTAGCAAGATTGACCATCTGACCATATTCTGTCTTGACAAATCAGCAAAACCTTGGACTTTCAGTATTTCTAAAACTTCATACAACTTTATCAATATCAGCTTGTAAAGTCAGAAAGAAAATAAGCTACTTTATGTATCTATCATGATTTTCACATAACCTGTTGATGAGCATGGAAAGATAAGAGTAATGTGTTTCTCAACAAGAATATAAATAATAAAAAATATGCAGCATCTTTAAATGCCTATTCTTATTTAGATATGATCTGAGTATTTTATCAGTGTTCTTTTACCATACTCACCTCAATTACTTGTCAGAAAAGAAAATTAAATTCTTGATTCTTCCATATTTTAATATAAATTGTGTCTGATAATTTGTACTCATTCTTTTTTTGTAAAAAATCCTTTCACAATGAAGTATATTACAAACTTAATTCCACAACACATTTGGGATAACGACTGATGTCAAAGTTTATTACAAGCATATAAAACTTTTTCCACAACCTTTGCCACTTCAGAGTTTTCAATACTCTTCTTCATTAATAGGTTATTAAGGTGAGTTAGAACTTAAATTGAAGGAAAGGGAAATTAAAAGCTACAAACACATGCAGCATTTTGATTTAAATGTCCTTGGTGTGATGAAAACCAGAAATTAAAGCACAATAGCTTTATTACCGTTGTTGCAAAATATAAGGCAGAGTTATCCATTTATTTTATTCATACTTTCAGAAGGGAAGATTCTCTGAATGAAAAACTCCTGATAAAGTAGTTAAATCCATACAAAACAAGACACTGCAAGTAATTATAAACACTACATACTAAATTTATATTTGTACTATTTAATTATAAATAGCAACACATTTCTCCATAATTGTGCATTATGTTGGATTACTACCAGATACATTTCTTTACTAACCTTAACAAGTTTGTTATTATTAATATGGCTCTACTGTTTATTCCTGTGTTTGCCAACATCAGAAACTCAGCGTGTTTCACTATTCCTGAGAAAGTACTGAAATGAATCTGCCAAAGAGCCCCTCTGTTCCTTTGAGTACTATGAAAAGAATGACCAGGAAAGCCAAAAAGAATAGAAAGGTTTATGTACAAGATATTTGGGAGATGCATCAAATGGATTCCATTTTCAGGTTGATAGTTCTTCTAGAGTCACAGCAAAAAATACACCAGTAAAAAACAGTGTCACTTCAAAAAAAAAAGAAAAAAAATACTTTTTGAAAAAGTCCAACTGGGGATTTCATCTTGAACCAAACATATTTAACTAGAGATGATAGACTCCTGGTGCTGTATATGACAAAGATACAGGATGCTGAGCTTGCTGCAAGCATAAAAAATAAGTTGACTTATTTGCTTAATATTTGTACTCTATAGGTAGGCTGTGTATTAGGAAAATGATGTGGAGAAATGAATGAATTTGCTTGTTTTGAAATTAGCCAAGTATGAACAAAACTAAGGAAACAGTTCTTTGTTTCAGACCAATGTTCTATCAGCATTCCTGGACTACATTGAGTAGATAGGTGTAGCTCATCCTAAGGTCAAAGCTGGAGTGTTGATGCCAATGGTGATGTTTTTTATATGCTCCAGTATATTGTTATTTTGGGGCAGAATGTGATGGAATTTGTAAACTATTAAAAAAAATACTCATGGAATTTTAGATGCATGTGAGTGAATACATATGAGGGGAGGGAGTTATGCAAGAAAGTGATCTGCATAAGGAACAAAAATGAACTGTCCTAAATGCAGTAAATTGATTTTCAGAGACTTAGGCAGAAATGTAAAAGAAATCATTTGCTGGACCAAATGCATAATTAATACTACAACATTCCACCAGATT
This sequence comes from Acrochordus granulatus, assembly GCA_032468055.1. Taxonomy (NCBI): domain Eukaryota; kingdom Metazoa; phylum Chordata; class Lepidosauria; order Squamata; family Acrochordidae; genus Acrochordus; species Acrochordus granulatus. The sequence continues at coordinate 40,394 of JANHZU010007224.1, forward strand.
AAAAAAAAAGAATGTGGATGAATGATAAAACATTGCATTTTATGTCTATACTGTACTGAAATTAGTTGTAAGAATATTATACAAAAAGGTACTACTAGTAGCATTATTACTATAGCACTTCTTTCTATATCCTCCCCTCTCAACATGGTTGAGACCATGGAGAAATAAATCAGTAGTGGAGCTTGTGGAGAAACAGAACACAATGGGTTCAGATAGTTCAGTACCATTTTGAGTAAATGAACATCTATCCTGAATTGCCTCACTTCATCAATGTACACACTTTGACATAATACTATATTTTTTACTCCTGAACATTTCACAAAATCTCGATGCACATAGACACATGAAAATACATTTCCACAAAGACCCTTAAATATGTCCTTTCATCATTTATTTTTACCATTCTTTCATTGAAATATACAATTTCATATACTATTAAAACATTTATTCCTGTAACCTTTAACTGGGCAAAATTGTGCATCAGGTAGCAACAGTTTTTGCACCAAGGTACCTCACATGGACTAACTTACAGAAGGTGTCCAAAAACTGGGCCTATGACTCCCAAGGGAATGAAATTTGGGAAAGCTGTGACTGCTTCAGTGCTGCCAGGCTGCTGCTGCAGTCATATGATGCTCATTTTGAAGGTTCTCAGCCCTTCTTGCAATCTCTTACCTGCTTGCTGGAAAATGAAAATGGGGAATAAAGGGAGGGAGAAAGAAATAGATAAGAAGAGTGGAAAGTGGAAAGGGAAGGAAGGTACATCTTATATCTTTCACAACCCACAAACACAAGCCTCCCCAACCTTTGCAACAACTATTCTATACTCTTTCCAACTCACTCAGCACCTGTTAAATAAGCTCATGCACCATTATCAACCCACACCCTGTGTTCCCTCCCCAAACCAGCAGCAGAGTCTTACCTGCCTGCTGGCCCATACTTGCAACTTCCTGCTCGCTTTTCCACTGATATTCTCTCTGCAAGCTTTCCATAAGCCAAAAGTAATTCAAGGGAGAGAGGGAGGAAGGGAGGGAAGGAAGAAATACACCAAGGAAAGTAAGGAAGGGGGAGGGAGGAAAGGAAACTGAATGGAGAAGCTGGCAGGAAGTTGAAGTCACTTCATTTCCCACTGCTTTTTTGCCCACCTATTGTCATTCTGTTTCTCGGTTTAGGTTGAGAAATATCTCTGAAATGAAGACCCAACGGCACATGGGTTGTGAGTTCTAAAGCTATTCTCCACAATGTGGACATGACATGATATTGTGAGAGAGTGATTAGCTAGAATCAACCATCAAAGTCAAGTTCACTTAAAAATAATGTCATTTGATCAATTACAGTAAATATGAATTCTTAAGCTTATACGTCATGCAGAAGAAGTAAGTATATTTCTCTAATTTTACCATAAATTATTCATTCTATTTATATTCCACATTCTATCCAGTATCAAGATGGTACACTAATTTATTTAGTGTAATTTTCCCTACAACAACAAACCTTTGAGATAGAATGGATTGGGAATGACATGGTCTAAAATCACCCTGTGAGTTTCTGGGGCTGAGGTGGACTAGCCTGGGACTTCTCATTCTTGATCTACCTCCTTAACAACTATATTGGCACTTATAATGCATAAAAGACACAACACATAATGGAGAAGGAGAAGAGGAAGAAAACAGATCTATGTGTTTCTAATGCTAACCTCCATAATAGCAGAAAGTAGTCAAAACAAAGTCTTTTAAAAAAAAGTGATCAGGAGTAGAGGAAGCTATCAAGGGAATTGTAAATCTGTAACTTAAATCTCTCTTCTGGGTACATTGACCAAAAGCATTATTGAATTTTAAAAAGAACCAGATATACTATAAAAAAAAAGTAAATCAAAGTGGTTTCTGAAAAAGATAAGTTTTGAATTTTAATCTTTTAAAGTTTTGTGGAATTTTTAAGAAATGTGTGAGAACAATGTTCTGGTAAACATTATTTGGAATATCAAATGTTTTTTACAAATTCCTTCATAAATGACTCTTAAAGAAGTCACAAACAATTACATTTTAAGATTTTAGCTCAAAAAGAAAGTGAATAAGGACCTCATTGTTAAAAATGTTTAACCTCTAACATTTATAAATGTTTAACATGATGCCAATCTTCAACAGAAGAGCTGAAAAAAGCTTTCTCCTTCAAACTGCATTAAGAACCATTGCTCATCCTATGAAGCTGAATGGAGATTTTGGAAATATTTTTTTAAAAAATGTATTTACACAATGCACAGTTAATTTATTGTCAAGGATAAAATAACCCTAATCAAAAAGAAACAAAATTAAATTCATGGAAAACAAAGCTATCAAGCACTGCATGTCAAGAAGTTATATAATCTCCCTACCAAAGTCAATGTGCCTTTTAATCTTAGCTGATATGAAGGAACCCAGTAGGAGCCACAATGATATTACAGCACAAATGAATTGCTGAAAAGACATTATGATGCATATGACATCATTTGCTTCCCACTTAGATATGCATAAAAGCAACAATGCTTTTGTATTCAAGCATGGCTTATGGGATGCTTGAAAGTGCTTTTTAACCACTGAGGAAATTTTGTTGTTGTTCAGTCGCGCAGTCGTGTCCGACTCTTCGCGACCCCATGGACTACATTACGCCAGGCCTCCC
>JANHZU010007224.1:43145-54654 GCA_032468055.1 Acrochordus granulatus
TTATAGGGGGGAGACACTCTTTGTCTGGCTCCTCTGATGAGACCTGTCCAGTATGGTTGAACCTCTGGCAGAGCTCTTATCTTCATTAGAGCACACAAACCCCCCAACCACAGCAAGGTGGTGCCTCACTGGGGGGACTGAGGAAATAGAATTCACTAAATAAATCTTTGGTCTGATTTTTTAAGGAAATGTATGTCAAATTATTCCCTGATTATGTTTTTGTAAGTTTTACATTTTTAAAATATCATGGGGTTCAAACTGACAAAAGCTACTTTGACTAACATTTTCAAAATAATCCATGTATCTAGTAAAAACAAATAATTTAACTCAAGATAACTTACAAAAATCTCAACACAGCTTCTAAAAACACTGAAGGTCAATATACTAAAAAGCTTGCATTTATATAATGCAGAAATCTGTCTGGATTAAGATAAACTAATATTTGACATTAAGACACATTTAAGAAGTGCTAATGTATAATGTATAACACTAAAGATAAAGCAAGGCAAGTGGGAAAAACACTGTCATCTAGTCAATACCCACTCCAATCTCTCATTTTATTCATTAAATGCTATGCTGGATGTGTATTGTCTGTTGAAGTGAAGGGGAAGCGGTACGGTCTCTGGCTGCTTTCAGATTTAGTCCAAATGAATGCAAACTGTCACGTGGGACATCGCTAAGCAATGACGTGAAATTCTGCTCTGTCAGAAGACAGCATCTGTCAAAAGCCCACATTTAAACTGCTGCCTGCCTGTGCAGCAGCTGAGGAATTACGGATTGGATTTTTTAAACAAAACCTTCAGCTAAATCCCTTTTCTTCCTCACACCTTTTCAACTCATCCTTTTTGGTTACTGCCTAGCAACAATGAAAAATGTGGGCTAAATCTTATTATCAAATGCCAGAGAATAGCTCCTGATTCTAGCTCTTGCTGCTTTGCCTCACATCGCCACTAGAAATATGGATACTGAAGAGAGAACACAGCACTGCATTGTCCAAGAAGGGAACCACCAACTGTAAAAGCTTCAATGCTTCTATTGTCAGAGGCAGATAATGTCTGCGAGAATGGAAACTAGAAGTACTCCTTCCGTCTCTTGAGAAATGACCACAGAAAAATCAAGACAAGCACGCTGGTGATCAGGGAAGGAAAGAGAGCAGGAAGCGTACAGATGGACACAGTGGATGCCTTGAAAAACAGTCTTGGGCAGCAGGCTGCTGGGGGGAGGGAGATGAAAGCATGGCTGATAGCATCTTTTTGGCTGAGGGGATGGTGTGCCAAAACTACTTGCAGTGGGCATAATCCTTTTATGCTACAAATGGCCTGAATAAGTAAGGTATGTCAAACCATTGTATGATATTTGATTCAAGTGCATGATTTGTTAATAGAATAGAGAGCACTCTCATCCACTCACCTAGAAGTCAGAGTTAAGGCTTCCAAGGACAATCAGCTGCTTATGTGTGTATATATAGTGCTTTTTGTGTGCATAGTTGATATTACAAATGTGACTGGATTGAAATTTCCTTGTTAACAAAACCATCATTTGTAGTCAAGTGTTAAGACTGGGGAGGTTAGAAAAACATGATAAAGAAAGGTGAGGAGAATTTAATAGTAATAACAGAGTTATATACAAAAAACTCTCTTTGTCTTAAAAATCAGTTAATCAAAGTAGCTATTATCTACTGTAACCCCAAACACTAATAACAGAGTTATTATGTGACATATTCTGAAAACCATCAAAGCGGACTAGGCAGTCCAATAAGTTCAACAGCATATTCAACCCTTTCAAGGTTCACTCCCTCAGCTACTAACACACAATGCCATCTGATTATCATTAGCAGCCACACCTGATTTGACATACACAGTCCTCCAAACAGGCTTTAAGGAAAAGGTAGACATTTGGGCTGTAAGCATCAGGATCATCTGGCTATGATAAGTAATATCAATAACCATCAGCATCTCAGAAGGAAGCATTAATATACTGTTTGCTTCAAGATGGGAGTAGATATCACAGCATTCCAAGTTCTCAGTAGCATGTGATGTTTCGGGCTACTTAGTAACAAAAAGCTGTTATTAAACTACTAAAGTGCCAGCATTTCCAGTCATTTAAACTTGATGGTTTTGTTTGAAATACTTATTGGCAAAAAAGACAGGTTACTTATGTGCAATAAAAATTTAAGACCTCAGTCTATTGCAATTTTAATACTGCTTTGCTGCCTAAATCCTTCTCTTCCAAAATTGAGCCAACAGACAATATAAAATCATTTATAGACTGTTAAGCATAGGTGTGTTTTCATTGCCCTAGGCAAAACTAACTCATAATAAAAATAGAAAAAATAAGAAAGCTGGTTTCAAGCAAATAATATGATATAATCTGAACTAAATTATAAAACAGAATAAACAGCTAAGAACATGCATTTTAAAATATCTATCCTCGGAAAGAAGCATGTATAATGTTAAGAACCCTTATTCAAAATAATTTGCTTTTCATTCCATGGATTTCTATTTAAGCTATTAAGATTCTAAAATGACTAAAAAATACTCCCCCACCCCTTAGTTGTTCTGATAAAGTATTAATGCAGGTATGTCAAAACTAGAATCAAGCCCTATATAATACAGGAATTAAATAATTTGCCCTGCTTGATATATCAGATTCCATTCTTCCTTATTTTTTTCTCTCCCCCCCATGCAAACAGTTTTATTACTGAATGGAGGTCTCAAGAAATAAAAATAAATCATGAGCAACTTAAATATGCAAGTCAATAACCAAAAGAAAGCAATATCAATTTAGTATTCACTGTGTGCTGAGCAGTTGAAACTCAAGGAGACATTCACCATAGCTTTTTAATGTAGGCCATGATCCAAAGTGGCCCGTTTATGATCATAGAGAGATGCTCTAGCTTCCCCAGTTACATTCTTGTTTATATCAGGGCCATGTAGTTTCCTGATCATCAGAATGACTTCTGGGGACCACTTGGAGCCAAGAAAGGTCTAGAGTGCATATGATACCACATATAGAGTTTTGGGTCCTAAATTATAAACACTTTCCATTCTGCTGAGAAACCAACTTTATTCTCCTTTTTTATGCATTGTTAACTGTGCTGAGGTTGTAGATGTAATAAACAAACATCTTACTTAAATAAAATGCAGAAATCCTAGTCCAAATAAAATGTAGTTCTAAAAAGATAGGACTTAAGAGAATGTTCTTCCAGTATCCTCCACCCAGCTGCACCAGTTAACTGTACCTCAAGTAGTTAATATATATTTGCATACACAAACAAATCATCTAAAATTATTTTAATGTTATTAAGTTTTTAATTAAAAAGTTTATGCATTAAATTATTAGAATATATTTTTTATAATTTAGCCACATACTATCTCGTGAATACTTAGGCTTGAAACCTTTCATGTCCGAAAGGGCTACTTTAATTGGATATTTATTGTCCCAGAGAAAACAGCTCTGAGAATTTTAATTCATAGCTCAAAGATTGTGCAAGTTTTACAAAGATGTACAGCATCCTACAATTCAAAGCTAAGCTTACTACCTGCTCCTCCTAGTGGTAGTTAGTACGATTAACTATAGGTTTTGTTCTGAATGACAGAAAATATTTCTTTTGAGACACTGAAAGATTTGCTGTACATTCCACATTGTACTGAATTCTCCTTAATATGTTCTACAGGAATCCTCATTTATTTCAAATTATTTTTGCTACTATACTGCATATGTAAGTTCTTGTTTGAGGCAATACCATGTTTAAGGCCAATTTAACATCATATGCCTTCTCAATTATTTTTTTTAAATAAGAAAATGACATTTGAATATGTCATCCATATAAAACAAGTATTTTAAGTTAAAAAAATCCCAATATAGGCTTTAAGAGATAGCAAAATCATTAATCATGCTATAAATGTACATGTTAAAAAGTATTATTTGTTATTAAAATATTCCAAATATTTTTATTCCTGTTCAGACCCTCAGGGTTCTAAAACAGATAAGAGAGGGGATGTGTGGAAACACAAATCAATTCATATGATGGTTGAAAAGGTGCTATTGATGATGATGTGATTTGAGTTTCAATATTTAATATCATTAAACTTCTATATTACCTCTATTCTAGAATACCAAAATGAAATGATAGTGGGGTTTATAAAATTTTTGTTACAATTTACCAACAGTATTTGAATATTGCTTACAATTATCTTATTCATCAAATATACAGATCTTTTCTATAAAGAATGATTTATTTCTAGGAAATAGTATTATGGGGTCTGTATTTGCAAGTACATAGTTGAAATCCCAAATGATTTACAACAGCTTTCAGAAGCTAAAGGATTTTATATTAAATGTGATGTTTTACTATATTACACATGTAAAGAAAATAATATCCAGCTCTGTTATAATTTTTAAAACATGTTTAAAAGGAACAAAACCACTTATAAATCATATTATTCAATGTTATCAGTTCTAAAGGATGTTTTTTAAGATATTTGGATCCTGAAAATTAATTTTAAAAAATGCATCTTCTCACTTACTTTTGGTATACAGGAAGGGCCACTGGTAACAAGCCAAGCAATATATTGTGACTAACAGAATTCTGCTCTAATCAATTTTTTCTGTTTGTCCCTCTATCAATATATGACAATTTCCCCAAAGACACTGAGACTAGATACAGTGAATCATACTGTCTAATGCATTCAAATTAGCGTTAATTAATTCTCATAATCTTTCCACTGGGTACCAAGTTCTTTATATTTGATCTTTACTAAGAGCCCTTCATTTGCAGTATCTTGAGACTTAGTTTGATTCAAGTTATTAATAATATTGCTCCAAGCAAACCTATTTTACAAAATACACCTCAATAAGTACGAATATTGAACTGTAGCAGCCCAGTTATTAGAAAGTATCCTTTAAAAAAAAAGAAGTACCTCTATACTCAAGAACTTCAGTGGCAGATGCAGAAGGGATTCTTGATGATAGAAAGTTTTAAAACAACAGGCCTATAATCTTCTTTTGTATCACTATCATATATTACTCTTGTGGCTTTTAAAATCTTCAGACATCATAAGTTTAAGAAAAACAAACTAGACAAACATTGGGGTATGGAGTTGAAGAATATGAGTTCAAAACCTGCTCTGCTTAGAACTAATCAAATGCCTTTGGGAGCGAACTTACTAACTATAAAAAGGAAAAAAAAAGAACCAAAATGGTTTGGATGCTAGGCCACTAAATAAGGAACAATTTAAAACGTTAACAATAGGATTTGAGTTTTTAATGCTATTTTCTTTTTATGTAAAAAAGCCCCGTTTTTGTTCTGCTGTGTTCATTGTAAGAATGGAAAGAGCAACCTTTGAAAGCTTATTCATTTAAACTTCTTTTGATTTTTGCAGACCTTGCCATTCACTAGCCATCTGCCTATAAAAGACACAAGATGAATTCAATGAAATAGAAGTGATCCCAAACAAAGAAAGCAGTTCCTTCAATCATTCTCATATCCATCATTGGATACGTACACCATGCTTCAGTGGAGAAGGCGGCATTGCTGCTTTGCCAAGATGACCTGGAATACCAAACGGTCCCTGTTTCGTACCCACTTTATTGGTCTACTCTCCCTTGTATTCCTTTTTGCTATATTTCTGTTTTTTAATCACCATGATTGGCTGCCTGGGAGAGTCGGATACAAAGAAAACCCTGTGGCTTATACTACACGGGGATTTAGATCAACAAAAAGTGAAACAAACCACAGCTCTTTAAGGACCATTTGGAAAGATGCAATTCCTCAGACCCTGAGGCCACAGATGATCATTAATTCCAATGATACAGGAATGTCACCTCAGGGAGTAACTGGTTTAGAGAATACACTCAGTGCCAATGGGAGTATGTATAATGCAAAAGGAACTGGACATCCAGCTTCTTATCATTTTAAGTATATCATCAATGAGCCTGAAAAATGCCAGGGGCCAAGTCCATTCCTAATACTTCTTATAGCTGCAGAACCGGGTCAGGTGGAACCTCGGCAAGCTATCAGGCAAACCTGGGGAAATGAAAGCCTGGCCCCTGGGATTCAAATAGTCCGGATTTTTTTGCTAGGTTTAAGTATTAAATTAAATGGATACCTTCAGCAAGCCATCCTCGAAGAAAGTAGGCAATACCATGATATTGTCCAACAAGAATACCTGGATACTTACTATAACTTAACAATTAAAACACTTATGGGGATGAACTGGGTGGCCACCTACTGCCCAAACGTTCCATATGTTATGAAAACCGACAGTGACATGTTTGTAAATACAGAATACTTAATACATAAGCTTTTGAAGCCCGAGCTGCCTCCCCGGCAAAAATACTTTACAGGCTATCTAATGAGGGGGTACGCACCTAATCGGAACAAAGACAGTAAGTGGTATATGCCACCTGATCTGTATCCAAGTGAACGCTATCCTGTATTCTGCTCTGGGACTGGCTATGTGTTTTCTGGAGATTTAGCAGAAAAAATTTTTAAGGTTTCACTGAGTATCAGACGGCTGCATTTAGAAGATGTATATGTAGGCATCTGTCTTGCCAAACTGAGAATTGACCCAATGCCCCCACCCAATGAGTTTGTCTTCAATCACTGGCGGGTTTCTTATTCCAGCTGTAAATATAGTCATCTAATTACCTCCCATCAGTTCCAGCCTAGCGAACTCATCAAATACTGGAACCACTTACAACAGAATAAGCACAATGCCTGCACCAACACAGCAAAAGAAAAAGCGGGAAAATATCGTCATCGTAAGCTGCACTAGAAAGGACTTTTCTAAAAATAAAAGTGAAATGAAAAAAGTGTGAAAAGAAAAATCCATCTGAGAGCATGTACAGTGAAAAAAAAAGAAATCCTGAAGGAGATATTTAAGATGAAGCACTTAATATGTGAAAATTATTTTTTTAATTTAAAAAATTATCTAATTCTTTAAAATATTACAAGAGGAATATTAACCAAAAGTTTTTCAATGGCAGGAAAGAAAAAGATGGTATCAAGGTATTTGTGTTAACGTGCAATAATAAGCATGCACAGCTTGGTGGTACAATTGCTATTTTATGTGCCAATAAAATTCACTACACAATATTCCATATTAATTTAATTTTTAACATTTTTTTAAAAAAAGAGTGAAAAACAAAAGCAAAAAATACAAATCAAGTTTTCCCACTGATTGAAATTTCAGCTGAATATACACAATTTTCAAATGCAAATTTATGTGCACCGTTATTTGAAGGTTTAAAGAATTCCCTTGCTCAAACAGAGATAATGGAATAAGAACACTAGCAACTTTATAAAATATAAAATCACATACTGATGATAGCTTCTCACTAAAATATTCTTACTGTTTCACTGTACGGCATGCCCTTTCAATAGTGAAAACACCTAGATTGCAATATAAGATGTGCCATTTTTTCCTGACAATTTCTACCTAATATTTTAGTGATCTATCAAAATAGAGAAGAACTGCTTTTAGAGACTACGGTGGGAATATACTATGTTCAAAGGCAATATTTATAAATTTCATTTGGAAAATATGTAACAGTCTGCATAACGTTTAAAAAATATTTTAACATATCTCAGTTTTCCTGTGATGCCATCTATTTTTGCAGTTCACACAACAGTATCCACTCAACAAGAATTATTTTGATAACTAAAATATATAAAAAAGGATCTGATCCTATACTGCACCTTTTATTACATAGTTTAAGATTAAAGACATTCAATTTACAATGTTCTCCATGTTGACATTCCAACTGTGGTTGACAGAAAATGGTTCATAAAACTATCAATTTAATTCTGACCCCAGGTGAATAAGGTGGTTTTAAAACTTATCGACAGATATAGAATTCTTAATAGAATTTTCTTGTAGCTTCAAATTAGTAAACTTCATTAATATGAATGCTAAACTGTTGAGATAATTGCTTTATTTTTTATAATCACACTTGAAGCTTAGTGATGTTATGATTTCAAATCTTAAAGAACTGGCTCAAACAAAACAAGAGCTTCATTAGGAAACTCAACTCAGTCCTTCTAAGCACACATGAAAAGCAGATATTATATTTGCAAAAAGAGGTAAACATTCTCCAGAGGTTTCTTTCATGTAATGACAATGGGCTACCACCAATTTGCATATTTTTCTTTTTCGACTTCTGCTTCTCAATCTGGAATACTAGAAGTTATTCTATCAACATAAACTTATTATTCTGGGTAGGTGTTGACCTACTGCTATTTAACGTGCTGCTATTTAGTTGTTCTCAAACTGTAGTTTCTAGATTTGTTCCCATTGGCAATGATGACCAGAAGTTATAGGGGCTAAAGTTCAAAAATATCCAGAGGGGAATATGACCCATACAATCCCTGATTTAGAAATGTATTTAATCCTAGCAGATAAATAAAAACTGGAAGACAGAAATAATCATATTTGCCCCAACCAGTGTCCTTCTGAAGAACTGAAATATGCTTGTCATATCTCTAATGTGAAATTGCAAAATTCCACTGGCTGTTTTTGCACATGATCAATCTAATTAATTATGTCTGCAGTATTCTTATTATCTATTAAGCTTTAAAAACCACAACTTTATATCTAACTCGGGAGAAACTGCTTCACTGGTTTACTGAATATTTCTGCTGCTAAAATATGAAGTATTAAAAGGGAATCAAGCCATAGAAAGCTGAAAAAGTATAAAATGGGAGCATTCGTTGTTCCTATACTGATGTAATAGATTTATTGGAGAATATGTTATTGTACCATGGTTTTGGTTCCCACCTTCCATTAAGTATCATCAGATGATATTTCTTCATAATGGGTTAAGGGCAAATGGATTAAGTTTTTCACTCACAAATAAATTTTGTATTAGGAAATAAGGAGCAGGTGAACATACACTTCCTTTTAAAACAACAAAATCTAACTGAAATAAGATTTATGTTGTAGATACTGCTTCACTGTAATCAGATTTTTATATTTCTACAACTAAGTCACATTTTTGTAAGCATATAATAACAACAAACTTCAAAAAGTTGTACGTAATAGTGAGCAATTAAAAACTAAACCAATTCACTGATAGCAATAAAAATTACTTAGTTTGATGAACTTTTGACAACAAAACTGTTCCAATAAAGCTGTTTCTCTTAAACAACAATCCTAAATGAGAAACAATAAAATAATAAACTTTTAAAATATAAAGGAAACCAATGGAGGTTTATTTACAACAAGCAGAAGGAAGTAAAAGAATCACTGTAGTTTTGACTTACTGGGAATTACTTCTTTTTATACTCAATGGATTGTTACCAGAGAAAGCCAGACAAAGCTGATTGCACTGAAGTTTTACTGAAATTCATGTGATTGGTTACACAAGAAGTCCCAATAATTCCAATGGAAACTAAATAAAATTAAAGCAGTTGGGATAACATACAATGACTTTAATAGATACTGATTTTCCAGGTATGATTGTAATGACAAGACAATAAGCATACATTTTAAACACTTAATATATTTTTATGTAATAATATTTTATGAAATGAAATAATTTTTGCCCATGACAAACAAAAAGATTGTAGGTCTGAACTGTTGAAGCAGGAATGAGCAAGCCATAGCCGACATGTGGCTTTTCTGCGTCCCCAAATCACACCACTAAACATCAGGCTCAGAATGGCCACATTTCAGTTGAGTGATTTCAGGCCTTTGGAACTGCAATTACATTGTCTGATAATAAGGATGAGAGCAATTTACCATCTAAAGGCATTCCATTCCAATTCTTAGCCAATTTCCCTGCAAACTTTTTAAAAAAAGGCGGTGCGGAGAGGTACGAATCTTGCCCTTTTTTTAATGATATTGCAATCTTATTGGGCAGCCTTCTGCCATACTAGGTTGATTAAGAAGCTGAACTGCCATCCTGGCTCTTCAAGTATTAGAAAAATGAATTTCCAAGATGTAAATTCAGTCTCTTGAATAAAAGTATTTTTAAAAATTGGGTTGACAAATCGAATCCTTCTGGAAGTAGAAAAGTATAAATAGAATAACAAAAGAAATCATCTACAGTTGTGTGCTGTAAATAAAGAGTTCACTTCCTATAATCATTTACTAAATTAACCCATTTCATTTAGAAAAAACATCAAGCCCAAAAACATCAACACTGACATCTGTCATTTTGCACACACAAGCAGGATAGAATCTATGATTATTTATATCCTCCTTTTATTATTTTTATAAACAATTTAAGGCAGCAAACATATTTAACACAACTTTGTCCTCCTATTTTCCCCACAATAGCAATCCTGTGAGATGAGTTGGGTTTAGAGAGTGACTGGCCCAGGGTCATCTAGCTGGCTTTCATGGCGATGATAGGATTACAATTTATGACCTCTCAGTTGTTCGTCTGTTACTTTAATCACTAGACCAAACTGGCTTTCTTACAACAACTATAAATAGATTGTCTAATGTTTCAGAAATATGTATGTCCTGATAATGCATGTAGGGTTGAGTGAAGATTTTGAAAGGGGCCCTTCACCAATTGTATTAACACAAGCAATGTTCTGCAAAGCCTCAGTATTTTAAAAGTACTGCTGGCCTCTTTGAAGACAAATGAATTCTGGGGGTGAATGTGAGGGTGAAAGTGTTATATTTTCCTGATGGTCCCAGTGAAAGAGTTGTCTGTGCAAGTGCATATGCAGATAATCAGGAACGACCTTCAAATGAGCAATGTAAACTTGAAAGAATGCTGGTGCTCTGATACTTTGAGGAAGAGTGCTTCACTCAAACCAACACTTTTTTACTTCCTTCTGCTTGTTAAACCTTCTTTTGGATAAGCCTAATATCCATCCACCCACTCACCCACATAGTTTGTACAGCAATTGTAAACAAGGCTGTTTTTGTCTGTATTAGTAAAGATATTGTAAAAGTATAACTATGGGAAGATTATTGCATCATGTAATACATGTTTTATCGAACAGTCGGCATCCTAGGTGAAGAATGTAGTAAATAAATCATGGAAACCATTGTAACAGCTTCCATTAAAACACATATTCAGTAAACTGGAACCCTAGTTCATTAACCCATTCCTATCAATTTTAGTTCACTGATTCCCAAGATGTTGCGCAGTCGTGTCCGACTCATCATCCCATGGACTGCATTATGCCAGGCCTCCCTGTCCTAAACTACCTCCCGGAGTCTTCCCAGTCCTATGTCCATCACACTGACCATGCTATCTATCCTCCTCATCCTCTGCGGTCCCCGTCTCCTCTTCCCTTCAATCCTTCCCAGCAACATAGTCTTTTCTAATGAGTCCTCTCTGCACATTATGTGGCCAAAGTACTTGAGCTTCAGCTTCAATATTTGTCCCTCCAATGAGCAATGGGTTGATTTCCTGTAGGACTGACTGGTTTGATCTCCTTGCCATCCAAGGAACCCTCAATAGTCTTTTCCAGCACCACAATTCAAAGGCATCAATTCTTTGATGCTCAGCCTTCCTTATGGTCCAGTTCTCACAGCCATACATT
>JANHZU010007224.1:54754-65081 GCA_032468055.1 Acrochordus granulatus
CACCCCAGTGGTGATGAAGTGCTTTGAAAAGCTGGTCCAGGATTGCATCACTTCTTTCGCATAGGCTTGACCCTTACCAGTTTGCGTATAGAGCAAATCGATCTACAGAGGACGCTGTAGCCACAGTTCTCCATGCTACACTGTCCCACTTGGAGCAGCAGAGGAGCTACGTGCGGCTGCTCTTTGTAGATTATAGCTCGGCATTTAACATCATCCTCTCTCACAAAGTGATGGTCAAACTAGCAGATCTGGGACTTCCACATTCCATTTGCATGTGGATAAACAGCTTCCTGCCTGGTCACAGCCAGAGGGTTAGAATAGGTCATTACATATCCACAGCCCTTTGCCTTAGTACCAGCTCGCCACAGGGCTGTGTGCTGAGCCCCTTGCTCTATACTCTCTATACTTACGGCTGTGCCCCCACCTATCATAGCAACACAATCATCAAATTTGCAGATATACCACAGTAGTGAGGCTCATCTCTGTGACAGACAAGTCCGCCTACAAGGATGAGGTGGAGCAGCTGGCAGTGTGATACAAAGAGAACAACCTGCTCCTCAACACATCAAAGACCAAGGAGCTGATAACAGATTACAGGAAGAAGAAAACGGGCATTCCACCACTTATCATCTGTGGAGACTGTGTAGAGAGGGTAGCAGATTTTTGATTCCTGGGAGTCCACACTGAGGAAGACCTAATCTTGAGTATGAACACCTCTGAGCTGCTGAAAAAAGGCCCAGCAGAGACTGTACTTTCTGAGGGTGCTCAGGAACAACAACATCACTCAAAGACTGCTGGTGTCCTTTTATTGGAGCTCTATAGAGAGCATATTAACATATTAATACACATTAGCATGTGTATGTGATACACCAGCTGCACAGTGGCTCAGAGGAAATCTCTCCAAAGTATCACTAATACAGCCCAGAAGATCATAGGATGCCCTCTCCCCACACTGGAAGAACTGCACAATTCCTGCTGTCTCCTAAAAGCTCTGAATATTATAAAGGACATTTCTCATCCTGGACACACATTGTTTGAACTGTTGCCATCAGGCAAACGGTACAGAACAATCAAAACAAGAAAAAATTGATTTTAAAATACTTTTTATCCAAAGCTATAATCACACTAAATTCAGTCTAAGTGTGCAATATTCAGATTCATTGTATAACATTATGTTTGATGTGTAATGTCATATATTCATGATTGATGTGTAGTAGGGACAGTATAACAGATGTGGAAAGTGTGTGGTTGTGTGTGACAGTTTTTATGATGTCTGCATTTTTAGTTTTTTTTCTTTAACTGTGTATCTCATAGTTTCTGTGAAATGGTATGAGTGATGCACTGATTGGATGGCATTTTTTAATTTCATTGTACATGGTACAATGACAATAAAGTATATAATAATAATAAAGTATAAATGACAAGAGAAATACTGAAAAATGGAAAAACAAACAAAAAAGAAAAATATGGTTTTGGAAAGATCTATAGAAAATTAAAAAAACTATAATAAAACTACTGAAAATAAAGAATCTGAAAATGAATTTAAAACAAAATGAAATGGAAAAACTAATAATTACATCAGGAATGGTTAAAAATTGAGTGAAAGGGTTAAAAACTGGTCATCTCACGGAAATTAATAATTGCACAGCTTTTAGCTTAAATATCTGACTAGCTTACATCCAACTATAGCTAAACAGCTCAATGAAATATTGTATAAAGCAGACATCGGTAATTAGTTAATAACTTATCTGATTCAAAAGACCCAGCAAAAGGGATAACAGCAGATTCAGATACTTTATTGGCCAAACATTGTTAGACATGCAAGGAATTTGACTCTGGTACAGCAGCTCTCAGCATACTTGAAAGACAACAGTAAATAAAATGATAACATAACAATAAATGAACTAAGATATTTAGATAGATATATAGACAGACACCAGGAAACTATAGACCAATAACATGCTTGCCTACAAGTTTACATAACTCAGAGGAATAATAGTGGAAACATCTAAGATTATTTAGAAGAAAATAACATCCTTCAGTGAAACAGAAAGGAAATACAAGGAAAAGTAAAGATACAAAAGATCAACTTGATTGAGGAAATTATTCTGAATCTGAAAAACCAACTTACATATGGTCTGCTGTGATTATAAAAAGGTGTTTGATTCATTACCACCTGGTTAGATCATCAAATGTTTGGAAATAACTGGTGTCAGTAAAAACAATAGAAAGTTTATAAAAAAAATGAAATAATGGAAGACAGAATTGGTGGTTGAAAATAAAGATTATGGGTTTGTCAACATTAGGAGAGGTATCTTCCAGAGTGAGTCGTTATTACTCTTACTATTTATCATTGTTATGATCCCAGTTTTGGAGATTTTAAAGAAAACAAATCCTGGCTATCAAATAGCAAAAAATGTTAATAAAATCTCATATTTGCGTTATGTGGATAATCTGCAACTTTATGGAAAAAAATCATAAGAGACCTGGAGCAAAATATAAGAGAATATTATAGATGCTGTGCATGTGTAGCCTGGAAGACAGAAGACTGTGAGGAGATACAATGGCTCTCTTCTAGTATCTGAAGGGCTGCCATGTAGAAGATGAGACAAACTTGTACAAAGCTGTTCTACAGTGTTCTTAAATTACTATGATGCTGATATTGCTTCGATATCAGGAGAAAATATACAAAAGTAATAACTATTTAACTATGGAAAAACTCTCTCAGGTGATAGCCTCTTCAATATTGGAGATATTTAAATAGATACTGGATGAAGTAGTGAACTTCTGACCTGGGCAAGAGATTGGAGATCCTTATATTCTACAGAATAATAACTTCAAAACCTATTTGCAAACTTGGAATTAAGCATAATCATTTGCTGTATTTATTTCATATAAGCACACAAAAGTAAACCATAAACATAAAGATGAATGATTTGCAATTATGCAATGACATTCATTAGCTACTTCCAAAAGGGAGTTCTTAAATCTTAAGAGAATTGTGAGCATGACATATATTAACAACTGCCAACTTAATTTTACATAAATTACAATTCATATTTCTTCCAGCATGCATAACAATAGCAATCTATGAATGTAAGGCAGGGTCAAGTTTGAAAAAAAAAACAGAATGGTCATATATAATCTTGTACTTTTGTTGTTTTTCATTAACAGAATCAAAGCAAGATTCTTCCCCATACATAATTAACATATACTTTACATCACAAGTATGATGAAAATAATTAATGTAAGATACTTTGACTGGTATTCCTCACTATATACGAATTAGGTCAAACTTTGGTTGTTTCTTTAGTTTTAGTTGCTTTTTAAAAAAATCTATAATTTAAATTACCGGAAGAGTGGGAATGAAATATAAATCTATTTTATGAAACAGGAAAGTTAAGCAAGTTAATACAAATTGGCTCTGAGACAGTCGCATTCCAGGAATTACTTTATGTTCAAATGAATGAGAATAAACCAAAAGTAAATGCAGAATTTAATATTAATACAAAATATTCATCAGAAATATAGATACACAGATGACAAAAATCTTTAATGAGATTTCTGTATAAATTCTGTAGCACCTGTCCAACTTGCATGGAGATCAAAATAGCATTTGTTTGTGAATGCTAAAACCACTTCCATAAAACAGAGACAAGCTCAGGCTGAAACATCATTTTAGGAGTGTTCTGATTTCAGCTATTTGGGAAATTACCAATACGAACATTTTGAAAGAACATTCATTTACATGCAACTGCTGTTATTTAAGTTAAGCATTTGTTACATAGCAATATATATATATACTATTAAAAATTCTACCTTTCCAGGAAAAAAAATGAGAATTCAAGAATGGCAAAGGAGAAGGACCTTTAGCTTTATACAAACCTGTCTCAGGATAATTTATGTTTGTTGACATGCAACACAGACTTTTCTCACTGTAGAAAACAATACTGAACATCTGTAAGAAACATTGGAACATTTCCTCACACAGCACTGCAACAAATTATTTCAGCCAATATGTTTTGCTTACCGTTACAGATTTCAAAGTCATTCCATGGTAGGTCCCCATAGTGTCAATCTTGAAACCTTCCGTCTCTGTGGAATTAAAAAAAAATCACAAAAACCTTTTATGAGTATTCTCACTTGAAAATCTTTCAGCAACTAAGATCACTTGACAAATCATGATAAAAGAAACTGAACCAGTGTATACTTTGATTTTGTTTGCAAGGAAGAAAAGGTCATATAAAGAAGCAATATCTCAAACAGTAGCTTAAATGTTCAGATGATTTTGAAACAATAGATAATAATTTATTTGCTTTTCTATTCTGTCCAGTGATGGTTTTAGAATTTTCTTTTTTAAGCTCATTAACTTAAATAAGGTGCCATTATATTGCCAAGCAAATTTCAGAATCTCAAAGCATTCTTAGAAATTGCTAGACTTCACATACTTACTTGATTCACTGCTCTTCAGATACTTGAGCCCACCCATCCCTGAACTCAGCAACTGCTAATGATAAAAGCTTCATTAGCAAACGAGGATAAATCATATCCTTGCAGAAGAATAGCCATTACAGAATATAGGTATCCAGCCACATACACACACATACGAATATATAATTATGTGTAACAATATACACAAACAGGCAAATCTTGGGTTTTGGAAGGGTAATAAAGTACAATCGCACCAGCCTAGTAAATGTTTTGCAACCAGCTAACCTTTTAATGGAAAACATTTTGTAAAAGTCCCCAAGTTATGTTCTTAAATTCCAAATATGCTCAGTATATCTATTATTTATACATCATAATGGATAAGTCCATACATTTTTGAAGCCAAAGAAAAAATGTGCACTATGGTTTCAGAAATAATATCAGTCCAGTGGTAGTACTGCTCTAGGTCCAACTTTCCTCGATTTCAGATATTAACAGCAACATCTATCTTGCTGAACTACCTGCATCATAATATTACAAACAAGGGAATATTTTACAACAGGTACAGCCAATTTCATGAATATAAATATTTACTAGGAAATGAAAAGTTTCCTGGAAAAGAAGACTCTCATTTCCAAACAGGAAAATGCCTATACCTGTAGTGTGAATGAGTTCTTCCCAGCTTCTGCTACACTTTTCTATAATGCAACCTATGAGACAATGTACCACTTTTTTAAACCACTTTTTAAACCATCCAAACTCTTGGCTTGCCTGGGCTGCATTATGTGAAGAGGAATTGTTTTTGGGACACATGTAAAATATTTAGTTAATGCATATGTAATGTAATATTTATAAATAACAAACTTCCTTCATTTTTTAATATTTTTACTAACTTGTTGGGCCACATTACTAGTATCCAGGACCGCAGGCTAGACATGCCTATTTTAAACTATAGTTGAAGATGGAACAGAATGTCAAACAGTATTTTCAAAGTAACACTGAGCCTTAAATATTCTTATTTATCATTTTTTACGATTTTTGCCATAATTTTTCCAAAATGACATTTGAATAACACTGAAGCCTAGAAATATATGTCATCTAGATTCTAGAGTACATTAATGAGCTGAAGATCAACATATACTCTTACAATCTTATTTGACAATGTATTTAGGAATTCAGAATTTTTTTTATATGGAGATACTGTTTCACATAACTTTTTGTTAAATGAACAAAGAAGTTGTCATAGTCAAGATTATAAAGTTAAAAACCCTTAACAACTCTTAAGTATCAAAAACTCCATTAAAACACTTTTTCTTACACACCTCTTACATGAGCACGTTTAGGTGTGTAGATCTAGATGACAGAAAAATTATATTAAACTATAAAAGGTTTATATAAATTTCACAGTATGATTCTCTTATTCATAGATACAAAACTATACAAGATACTGACATATAACCATAACCAGATACAATCTTGTGCCTAACAACTGATTTTCCATTTGCATTTAATACTTCCAAATGGAATTAAATTTACAGGTTTATTCATGGTAGCATCTAATCTTTAGTTTAAGGCACGAGTATGAATGTAATGTTTTATACAGTGAATATTTGCTTCTAAGACTGTTTTTATCTATTTTAAAGTACACTCAATAAAACTACATTAGCTGCAATGTAAACATAAATGGATTTAGAGACAGTGATAGAACATACAACTAAGACTAAATATAAACATGAGAAACTGCCTTATTCATTAAGGTAATGTCATTTAAGAATAGGAATAATGTAATTTAAGAAATCATAATTAATCCTGCTACTTGGGTTCTATTTACAGCATTTGTTGGGGACTCATCCAGGATTTCTTCTGTATCTGTATTTTCACAAGACTGAGCAATGCATTTTTTTAAATTAAGAATTTTACTAATAAAAACTAATACAAACTAAACTTAGAGAAAGAAAAAGAAAAAAGTGCAGGGAAAAAAAAAAGAGTGAATAATCTAAAAAATGAAGTGATTTCCAACCTTCATCATAAGAAGTATAAACAAATTTAATAATTCTTTACCCCCTATAAATTTACAAATAGGTATTTCTTCATCTATACCCCATCCCTTATCTATTCCATCCTTTATCTATAAGAAAATGCATAAAAATAACTTTTCAACATTGGTGTCAGCAGAAAAAGTCCATAAAGAGTACCATTTCATCAAAATGTCTTTATTTTAACCTTGATCAAATGAACCAACCTAATATTCCTTCATTTTACTTCTAACAGTTTTAATAATTAATTCAATTAAATACTGTCATCAAATTTGACTTCTCTTTAATTCTTCTTTATATTTACCACAATCCCATTATCTCCCACATTCAAACCCACAGAAGATGTTGTCTTGCAATCTCCTCATGAGGAATAACCATCTGGAACATATGTAGAAAAACTCCCATACTCTCCTTATCCAGAGAGGTTCCAAGAAATTGATCTACTCATCAGGTCTTTGTTGCAATCATTAGCTCCATTTCAACAGAGCCATTTTCAGTTTGCCATGCTTCCCCCAAAAGTCCACTATGGCATTCTTACAATATGTATATTACATATTGTAAGAATTTGGGTAGATGATTATTCATCTACCCAAATAAATAAATCTGACATTAAAATTCTATGCTTTATAAAGCCACGTATTTTCACAATTCTTCTTAATTAACTTATATTTACTTATTTTCCATAATTATGCTGTTGAAATCCACTAGCATTAGAACATCTTAAAATTTCTTTGCTCATTTTCCTATGTTTAGTAAGTGGTAGCTTGACAGAAATACAACACATTTGCTCTAGTTTTTCATGTTATATGTAACTTTTAATTGTTTATTTCCTTTAATTAGGTTGCTTTTTGATATGTTATTCTTCAGAAGCATACTCCTCACTATATCATATAATCTACTGTTGCAAATCAGTTTCTCAGTAGACAATATGGCATCATTTGCATATAAAAGTACAGATAAGTTCCATGTCTTCTACTTCCACGCATCTGTGCATGGCAGAGAACTGCAAGAATAGAGCTTAGATCTTCATAATCACATTATACATTTATCCATAAATACATTTAGCACAAAGGCAAAAACATTACAGGTATTCTGGAGTATGGCTGCAAGAGTTACCTATTAAGGGAGCCAAATCCAGTGGGTGGAAGCACAGAGCTCAGATTCTGAAGATCCAAGTTCCATTCATGCAGCCTCTCCAATGCAGTTCCCTTCTGTGCAGAGGGACCCAAATTTGGCAGCCAGTTCTTTTGCTCTGTCCACTTAATACCCTGAAAAATCATTTAAATGACTGCAACTGGGAATGTCAGGATTGTGATTGCTGAGTGAAGACTCCTTCCTCCATGGGTGTCTCACTTAATAACAGTTTCACTCTATTACCAAAATGCAGATCCCAATTATGGTCATAAATTGAAGACTACCTGCACCATGTCTTAATCCCTGTTCAGTGTTGTATCATTTTCTTAACATTCCATATATTCTCACAAATGCTTTAAGTCCATCATACAGACATCAGAGTATCTTTTGATTTTGGTGGCATATAAATCCAATAAATAAATAAATAAAGTCTTCTTACCACATTCAGCAACCAACTTTCAATTCAATGTTCATATAAAATACAGATAGTCCTCACTTGAAGACCATTCATTCATGATGTTCTAAGTTATGGCAGCACTAAACAAATAATACTTATGCCAGGTCCCCAAAGATATGGCCGCTACAGCACCCCTACAGTCATATCAATACTGGTACTTCGTAATCCACCCACACTTAGGATTGCAGGGGCAGTTCTACTTCCTTCACCCATCTATCTTTTCCCCATGTCTGCCTTTTCAAAGTCTGCACATGGCACTCTTCAATGGTTGTGGCATTGCGGTTTAAGTAGAAATCTAGGGCCTTTAGCAGTCTCAGCTAGCCGCTCCTTCACTCAAGCCTTTATTTCAATGTCAGTGCCAAGGAGTACCATCTTAAACCCCATGTCATGGCCAACCATCCTAGTACCACAGTGCAAGGCCCTAACTATTCCCACCAACTTAATCTCTGTAAGCTCTACTGGCCCCAGCTAATCTTTGCCTTCTTTTTCTTCCTCCTGCTGCTGCTGAGACTTATCCAGCCTGGTTTTATGTGAGGCAGCTATTGGCCATGCCAGGCCTTTTGTCTGAGACTACAAATGTCCTTCTCCAAATCACACATATGTCTCTCCAAATTGTGTGCTTCCTTCTTGCAGTGCTTCCCATAATGCTTCTGAGGCCTTCCAAAAGTTTGCCCACCCTTCTCCAATTTGCACATTGTCCTCTCATGATGCTTCAGAGGGTCTCAAAAACTTTACAAGAAGTATTATAAAAAATGTGTGAATGATTTGAAGAGGGCAGATGCAGCTTTCTTGTGAGCTTTTGGAAGGCCTCAGAAGTATTGCAGAAAGCATTGCGAGAAAGTAGTGCACAACTTGGAAAATGACACATAAAGCTTCAGAAGAAGGCTTGGTGTGACCAGCAACTCAGTTGCTTAGGACCAGGCCAAGCACAACTCATTAGCTGGGGAAAACAGGGATGATCAGCTAGCAACAACAGAGCCTGCAGAACATGGGATAGTGAGGGCAGGTGGGGCTTTGAGCTATGGTGGACAGCTGTGGCATGAATATTGAGATGGCACTTGGGGATAATGGTAACCAGCTGAGACTGCTGAAAGCCCCTGCCATCTACTTCAGTCCCAGCATAGCAATGATCAGCAATGCTGCCAAGGAGTGCTACTTTGTAGTTTCCTAAAAGGACAGAGATGGTGAGGAAATAAGTGGGTATAGGTTCAAGAGGAGAAAGCCCTTTACCTTATCGAAGCTCAGGCCTGGGAGAGACCAAGCCATGAATGGTTTGGATCAGGGTTGGGTCCTCGCCTAACTACTACTGGGATATGGATATGGTTAATAATGGCAATGGCAACTGCCAGAATTTCCATCACTTAGTGATACAGTCACAAAGCCATGCTTTACAACTGCATCAATCGCAGTGGAAATTCCAATCCAATTATTGTCATAACCTGAGAAGAACCTAAATAGTCACTTTATCATACACTTTCAACAAATATACAATAAACTTTTTTTATATTTCTTTTTATAAATATTCATATATTTCTTGATGGCCTACTAAAACCAAAAATTGGATGTGTATACCTTCATGTAAAGGCTGCATCCTGATTCTCTTCTTTTGTTGTGACTTTTTGTGCTTTCAATCAGAATTCTGCCATTCCCAAAACATACATTCTTGTTTATCTTCAGATTATATAAATTAGACAAATATTTAAACAAATCCTCATGTAGTTTGGATACTTTTGTATATGGAACAAGAATTGGCATTCTTGCAATTGTCAGGAAGAGGTCTTCACACATAAGATGCACAGCTACATCATGAGCAAATCACATCCATATTTTAACATTTCCTCAATATTACTATCTACAACTTTTCCAATGTTCTCAAAAATTATATCTTTCTGTTCATTATTTTTTCCATAACCTTAATGAAACAAGCATTTTAGTCCCAATATTCAGGTTATTTAATTTCCATACCTCTAAAATATTTTATCCAGCACTAACTTCAGTTTCATCTCAAACTGCATCTTATTTTTAAATTCTAATTCTATTCACTGTACTGGACATTCCTTCTTTAACTATCTTCATTTTCTTCAAAATCATTCTGCGCTTTCTCTGCCTCTTTTACTTTGATCTTGAAACATTCTTATATATGCATTTTTCCACATACAGTGGTGCCTCACAAGATGAGTAACTCGCAGGGCGATAAACTCGCAGGACGAGCAAAAAATTTAATCAAAAAATATTCCGCTAGACGAGCCGCGACTCACGAGATGAGGAAACT
>JANHZU010007224.1:164664-175391 GCA_032468055.1 Acrochordus granulatus
GGGAGACACTCTTCGTCTGGCTCCTCTGATGAGACCTGTCCAGTATGGTTGAACCTCTGGCAGAGCTCTTATCTTCATTAGAGCACACAAGCCCCCCAACCACAACAAGGTGGTGCCTCACTGGGGGGCCACAGGCTATAGTAGAGTCCAAAATGAACGAAGAAAAGGAAGGCTGGATCATAGCACAGAAGTGTAAAAATTAGTCTCTTATTTAGTATGATAAATGAAACTCACATTTTCAGAGGATCTGAACAATTCCATTAACATAAAAGCTGAATCAAATGAGTGGGGAAAGAATGAACCTTTGCTTATACCAGAAGCATACCAAATTGGTGGGGGGATGCTTTCTATCCTAGCTAAGGCAATAAGATGAAGACAACAAATATGGAGTCAGGTTGCTGCACTTTCTTATAATTTCCTTTGATTCTGAAGAATTGAAACATCTAAACTGTAGTATAAATCCTAACATAAGCTTTTAGCAGAATTGATTATACAGTATAAAAGTAGTCTGAATAGTTCATTCATTAAAGCCAATCTATCAGCCCCCACTAACATGTAAAATCCTGACCCTGATAGATATGTAATATGCCTCTGTTGACTTGGTGTCTTTGTCTTTTCAACTGCAAGAATATTTTCCAACTCCTGTTATAAATTGAGATACTGAGAAGATGAATAATTAGTAAATATTTCACAATATTCCTCACTATAGTATAGGGAGGAAAGCTGAAAAAACTTTAAGAAATAATCTAGTATAATAGTATGTATTTCTAGTATTTTGCTTAATAATTGTCATCTCTTATTTTCGTGAAAGTCTTCATTTTTTAATGTTTTTTGCATATTGTCATAATTGCATTGCTATTCACAATCCGTGCTTTAAAAATAAAACACTAGAAAATTTTCAAGTTGGGTTGTTGCGTCAAATAAGTGTTCATGGTGAAAGATGTGCAACAGCATGGCTCTTATGTCTTCTTCCTTCCATAAGGAACACTTGGGCTGGAATTAATTATAGCTATAATGGATCGTTAAGCAGAGCTGTCAGCTTTGCAGTTTAAACAGGGACTGAATTGTTGATAGAAAGTACAGAAATAGACATTATCTCACCCACACATTTTCTCTCTTGCGCACACATTACAGTCACTGAAAAAAAATGGAAAACTTATTTTTGCCCCAAGTCCTTCTCTACCCCACAGCTAATCACTTCCAGAAGGTGACTGCTTTTGTTCAGTAAGATATTCTGCTTTCTCAGAGATAATACTGGCCCTGTGTTAACATGTTAACGTAGGAAACCACAATTGGAGCTTCCTGGACTAAATCTGGCTTTTGGAAAGTCTCCTCATAAGACAAAACACTATAAGACAAAAATAAACTGGTCTGCTGGAAAGAGCAAGCACTTGCAAATATGCCGCTTAAAGTGTTCAGGCAGAAAACTTCTGGGTAAGAAATGACAAACTGAAGATGGATCTGCTAAAAGCAAAGCAGTAGAATGAAGAACCAAAGAGTAAACCAGCTCTTTATAATTCCTTTCCAGAAATTATAAAGAGAGAGGACTCAAGGAGAGGACTTGAGATCATTCACAAATGCTCCACGTAGTTGCTCCACATGAGAGAGCACAAGACAAGAGTCTTCCAATGGATTTAGAGCTCTGTAAGATGAGTAAATATCCATATTGCTATAACTTTGTAATGGAATGTATGGATGACCTTGGGATATAAGAGGAAGAGATATTGCTGAGGAAACAATCCAACAAGAAGGGCAGGAACTCCCAGGGGCTTAACAGTCAGAGAGAGAAACTAAGCAAGGACCCACCATAATGCATCAAGGAGTTAAAAATGGCAGCAAGAAATTTCAGACATGGACTAAAGGTTCAGATAGATTTGAAATAAGATTTTAGAATTAATTGTAATAGTCCTTCCTGTGGGAAAATGCTTTTGTTTTGAATAATTGTTCAAAAAACTTAATAGGATGAGATTTTGAAGGTTGGAGAATAGAGGGAACCAGAAGGAACTAAAGACTACAATTAAAAGAAAACACTTAAATTTGACTTATTAATACAGAATGAAGCAGTTTAATATTGCACATATTGAACAATATTTTCGACCAATTAATTGAGAAGTTAAGTTTAAGTGTCTCTCTATAAAGACAGACTTGTGTAAAAGATGTTATAAAAGAGATTTTTTTACCTGCAAAATGAGACTGATTTGAATGTGGATTTAAAAATGACTATATATTATATCCTTTTATTACAATTAATTTTTAACCATAATATACATTTATATATATTATAACAAGCTGCTATTTTAATAATTAAAATGTACATACAAATAATACACCCAAAAAGTGATCTGGATGATTTACTACATTAGATTTACAAAACAGGCTTATTAAAGGAAGAATTTTCTGAGAAGAGACAAAGAAAAAATGAAAAGAAATAAAGTTATGTGACATTATTCGAAGGGACTAAAGATCAGCATTGTTAAAAGTAAAAGGAAGAAATATGAAGTTGGTTTATTTGATCAAAGTTAAAAAAAGATAAGTTATTTTTTTGGTAACCCTTAATTGACTTTTGATGTTCAGGAGGCTTTAAGGATAAGACATGTGATACAGAAGAAGATATCATTTGTTGTATTTTAAGATAAGGTGATAAGTTACAACATTGTTTAAATTTGTTATGATAAAGGAGAAAGTGTTCTTTCTATTGTTTATTTTTTGTTTTATTTTCTTCATTTATATTTTTTTCTTTTTTAATTGAATTTTTAATAAACCGACTATTAAAAAAACCTTAAGGCTTATCCCTTTAGAGACACCATTAAATTTGAACAACTAGGTCCAAAGCTTGTCGGGTTAGAGCCGATAACCTAAACACCACAAATCCTACTTTGATATGTTCTACTTTTTTAGTTTAAAATGGAGCATATGCTTCTTCTCCTTTTTTCTTTCTTTTCTTTTTTTTTCTTTCTCACCTTGCATCATCTGGAATCATAAAGTTATCAAGGACAGTTGCAGTTTTGTTGTACAACACAGCCAAATTTTTTTAAATTATAAAAGAATGTCATTGCCTGTTAATGCAGGGACAAGAAAGAGAATTGGGGAGTAAGATAGAGACCTGGAATTCTAGGGAGGGAAAGAGAGAATAGAACTAGGAAAAGGATGAGGAGGATGTTTGTCTAGAGGAGTTTATCAAATATTTAAAACATGTACACAATAGTTATTTGATGAGGTTCTCCTGATACAAAAGCCCTGCAGGTGAGTAGCTAGCTTGTCACAGAAATGTTCCATGGCGTATAGTTCTTTTCAATTCTAATGCATTCTCTATATGTTCAGGAAAAAAAGGGTGTCCAGTGCATCTATGGGAGGAGGGATAAAGTGGGCCAAAATCATAAAAACAACATTGCAGTATCACAACTCAACTTCTACCCTTTTATATGTGCATTGTGTCATTGAATGCATGTTGGAAAGGAGCAGAGCATGCATTGCAATGCTGCAAAGCTGCTTTTGTCATTTTTTTTACATAATCTCCTGGGGATGTACATTCTCTCAAAATCCTGATATTTATGTTAAAATATTTTAAATGAATAAATTTATAATTTTAACATGGTTTTGTAAGTCTTCTGATTTATGATTGGGAGCTGCCCAAAGTTAGTTGAAAGATGGGTGGATATTTACAAGTTTTAAATAAATAAAATAAATGTGATCAAGAGCAGGGATATGCACTCAGCTCACGAGTCACAGACTGATTCAAATCAGATGTAAACACAGGCTGCCCTGTTTAATTCTGGACTCAAGCCCAAAGAAAAAAAAGTGTAGCTTCCATCAGTTCTCAAAACATAAAGCACAAACACCTGTAACATTTGCTTGTTGTTTGCTTGGTTTCAGTGTTTAACAGATTAAGATGAAATTTGCAGGACCAAACTTATCTACTTATGAGCAGATAAATTTGGGTGGAACCAAGACTGAGACTTTTGGGAAGCTGTGTACTTTTGTATCTGTTTTTGCTCCTGTTTTGAAAGATGTTTGTAATCATGTCTACTTTTGAGTGTAATTAGATAACATTTGGGGTGGGTTTGTACAACACTTAGCTTGATTACTAAATAAAGTGCTGTTTCCAACCCCACTTCATGTACTGTGTGAATAAAATGTCTATGCTGGCTGGGAAATTCTGGGAGTTGAATTCCAAACATCTTAAAAGTTGCTAATGTTGAGAAACACTGCTCTATAACATCAGTTGGGCTCAATGTGTAAATGCAGCCATGTCCTTATAGTTGCCTTTTCTATCATTATTTACAATTTTTGTTTGCTTAAACATTTTTAATTATTTTTTTTTGGTAAAACTGAGGAAGATAAAGGTGCCCCTTCTATGAAATATACCCTATTTCATAGAAACAAGTACAGAATTTTTGAAAGAAAGTGCTTGGGTTTAAAAAAAAACCATCTTACAAAAAAAGTGACTATTGACAAATTTTGTCCAAACTGTTGTTAAAATTATTTTGAGAAAATTTGCCAGTAGTCACTTTTTTGTAAGATAGGTTACCATATAAATTTGAGGAATAAGTAAAAATAAATAGCATTTACAGAGACAGTTACCTTACCATTGTAAAAAAAAATGCAGATAAACTGTAAACAGGGGCAGCAGTTTTACCCTACAAACAGATCTTTTGATTTGATTGATGATTAATATTTTCAGTGGCATGAGTTTTGATTGAAAAATAGTTCCTAAAATTTTACATAATAGACCTGTCTGATATTTAATTCTGTTCCTCTTTCTTCCCTATTTCTCCATTCTGATATATTATTATTTTTTTTAAATCACTACTGTATAGTCATTTTGATAAGATATGTCCTTGTTCAAGTACTTAGAAGTACTGAATAACTCACAAAATTGTTAGGACCAGTTCAGAATGCAATAGAACCAAAAATCTCATAGAACCAAAAATCAGTTCATAGGTGCCCTTTTAAACTCAGGCATATCTGATACACAATCAATACACAACTATAAATGTATAGATGTTTATGCAGGTAAGGATAATCTTTTCTGTAAGACCTTCCCAAAGAATGCCCTGGCCATTGTTTTGCAATGCTTTTTCAATGTAAAAATTGCTTTGGTTTTCAAAAGCATTTTCGTACTGATTGGATTTGATTGGTGAATTTGAGCCATTGTTTACCACATATATTGCATGTACAGCTTTGCTAGTCTTAAAAAAAGTTTCCAGTAATTTTCCTGTCTCAAAAGGAAACATTTAAAGTAGGCATATGTAACTTTGGTTAGCTTGATTTCTACAATACTTTCTACAATAAGTTGAAAGTTCTGCCCCCATAGTAGCCCCCATTTTTTTCCCCATAAAACCCCATGGGTTTTATAGGGCTGTCAATGTTTCTACTCAACCCTTTCTCCAGGGCTGCAAAAGAAGTGCCAATTAAGAAGAATACATAGGGAAAATCTGAAATTACTCTTTGGAAGAGAAAACAGGAACACAGCATGACAAAGAAACAAAAGGTTATTTTTCAGCAAGAGAGAACAAGTTACAGACATGGTGCAACATCAGTACATAGCCAAGGGAATTATTTGCATGGAAAATGAGATTCTGAATGATTTGATGATACATAGACCAAAGATCGAAATGAACAAAGCAGGCAACATTCTGTTGAATGAAAGTCTGTTCTTTTGGGAGGAAAACATAATAAATGTCTGAATTATTTTCCTTTTTATGAAAAATAGCAAAACAGAATATGCCAATCTTGTATTTACCTTCAAAGTCATCTGGCTCACTAATTATCTTCAGGGGTAACTTAGTTTAACTCTTCAAAATTAACTATTTTCCAACCTTGGGTTTATGTCTTCAGAATGAATATTTAACAAGAGTGGTTTGTTGCTTATACTGAAGAAATTTTGTTTATTTAGGTGCTACCAAAATTAGCTTCCTGACATGACAAATCATAAGACTAAAACATTTCTGTCAGTGGTTGAATTGCCTTGAATAGTTTGACGCCATTTCTGGTGAGAGCAAAGACAGAAAAATCTGGATCTTAATATTTTGTTTCTGTAGAACAAATTAATGTGCAGCTGTGTTTATAATTATAATGTTTATTATTATTACAATTATTCTAGAAAGACATATTTTGAACAAATCTAGGAATTTCTTCAAGTGCTGTCAAGTGTCCCAAAGAAGAACCATCTATTGTGTAGTGCTAAAAATAGCTTTTTGACATCAGAAATCATTAGGCTGAAGGAATTTAACCTATATTTTAAGAGTCTTGACTGCATTAGGGAAATGAGGGAGGAGGGACAAAAACTGCTTGAGAACTTTCCATTTATATCTCACTTGTGAATAAAGTATTAATATAGAAGATACTGCTGCTGCCAACTGAAAACACTATAAATCTGATGTAGTTATATAAAAACCAAACTGATTCCTAACTATTAAGAGTCCTTGTTTTTATATAGTAGTGGGTCTAAAAAGATGGTATATTGCCATGCATATCATTCTAAATAAGTGAGCGAGCTCAAGAAGAACTATGCCAACCATGGCAAAGACAATTCAGTCTTCTGATCATCATCTAAAAGGCATCTATGAATAAAACTTTCTTTTGGCCCTTCCTATGATTTGACATCCTTGGATAATCATATTGTATGGTAGTTTGAATTTGAGAATTAACTAATTTTGTATTTGGCAAAAATTTTCTTCATACTATGGATGATATTCTGTAGCTTTTGCACAATAATGTGGAGCTGAATTCTATGTCATGGTGGCACCATTCTCTACTAAATATTGCTATTTGGATAATTGAAATCATGGCAAAATACCTGTACATGGCAATAGGCACAGAATCTCTTAAGTAATTTATAAGGCATTTGTTTTCCCAAACTCTTTTCCATCAAAGAATCAGTTAACCAGGTATAACTAGATTAAAGCTGACAGTCTTACTGACTATAGAAGATGGAAGTTTTAAAACATCTGAAGTGTTCCAAACTTGGGAAGTCTGCACAAGACAACAATAATATAATAATAATACAGCTTTCCCCTACTTTTATCAGGTTGTCTTTAACTTATAAAAGTTATTGTTGCCTTGTGCAGACTTCCCCAAATCTAGAAAATTTCAGAAGTTTTAAATCTGGTAAATGTTTCCCCTAGGAAACTCCATGCCAGTCATGGCTGACTCTAGGTGCAGTGCTCATCTCCAATTCACAGCTGAGGGAGCCAGCATTTGTCTGAAGATGCTTCCATGGTCATGTGGCTGACATGACCAAGTATTGGCCAAGGCACATGGAATACTCTTATCTTTCCCACAGAAGGTGGTACCTATTTATCCACTTGCATTTTTACATGCTTTTGAAATAATTGGTTGGCAGGAACTGGGGCATGTAATGGGAGCTCACCCCATTATGCGGTGGCACTTGGATCTCAAACTGCTGATCTGCTGATCTTCTGGCTGACAAGCCCAGCATTTTAACTGCTCAGACACCACCAACCTGGCAAATAAATAAATTTTAGTTGATTAGTGGCACCCATTTTCTCATATTCTTATTAGCATAGGAATATCAGGAAAATTAGGGTCCAAAGCAGATCCATTCAAGTTCATCATTTTGTTGCAACTGTAGTCAATTGGATACCTCTATCACTACAACAAATTGGCATCCAAATTTTAACATGCCATGGAGGCACCATATGGGTGAAAGTAGTTTAATTTTGGATATGCATTCTGCAAGAAAATGGCTTCTCTTGAAGGGAATTCTCAGTATCTTTACCAATTGAAATAGCTTTTGTTTTTGAGGTGACAGTTAAACCAGTCTGTAACTGGTTTGTGTTGGTAATTTAGATGCAGCCTTAATGTCATTCCTTGCTCTTGAAAACACAACTAAAAAGGACAGTGAAGAATACAAAATATAAGACTCAATGTGTTTTTCCTGTTGTGTTTCAACATCATTTTACATGCAGAGCTAATTTGAATAGATGACAACTGACCTTTAGTCTTCTCTTCACACCTTCCCTCCATCAGGTGAAATTTGTTTGAAATGTCCATGTACTACAGTACAAGGAATATCAGGTAGGGTGAAAGTAAACTGAGACAGTTTGTGCTATGTAAATATTCAAACTGTGGAGGATGCCCTCTTGGTTGGGATGATGGAAATGGAAAATGTTGAAGAATAAGCACATAGTTTTGTGTGTGTATATCAGTGTCTGTATAGAATCCTAATATAACAGTTTACTCCATTCTTTGTAGCTTTGACATTTTATAAGCAACACAATTTAAGGTAGATTTGAATAGTCCATAGAGGATAAAAAGGTAAAGGCTTCCCCTTTTAGTTGTGTCCAACTCTAGGGGACAGTGCTCATCTCTGTTTCATAGTCAAAGAGCAGTATTGTCTGAATACTTTTCTATGGTCATGTGTCCAGCATGACTATATGTCGAGGTGCATGGAATACTGTTACTATATCACCAATTTAGGTGGTACCATGTATCTACTTGCATTTTACATGCTTCAACCTACATGCTAGGTTGGCATGAGTTGGGAAAAATAACAAGAGTTTAGTTATGTGGCACCTGGGTCTTGAACTCGGGCTGCCAATCTTCTGGCCAACAAACCCAGCATCTTAACTTCTAGGCCACTGCACCTTACTGTATAGAGGATAGGAGAAGTGTACGGGTTTATGAAGGTGACTGCCCTCTGAATAGCTCAGCTTCCCTTCCTATTCTAGGAGGAAGGTTTGCTGGAGAAACTGCTATTTTAGACAAATTGTTTAATTTATTTGTTTATCACATTACATCCCATCACAATCACTAAAGCAGCTCAATAAAATAAACAAATACAATGACAATATATAAGAACATCTTATAAATACATTTTTGTTCATGTGTGCTTGCGGGTCAGTGTTAACCTGGTGATTCCCTGGACTAGTTCCTAAGTTTTCTTGGCAAGATATCAAAATTGGCTTGCCACTGCCTTCTTCCCATGACTGAGAGAGAATGACGAGCCCAAGATCACCCGCATGATTAGAATTTATAGTCTCCCAGCTCCTAGCCCTGCGCTTTAACCATTACACCACACTGGCTTCATAAATAGAGTTAAAAAAACCCACATTATACATGGTATGAGGCCCCAAAAGTGCTCCAGAAAAGCTCTGTTTTCAACGTTTTTCAGAATGCAGGTAATTTTTGGAAACAAAGAAGCCTCCATGAGGAGACCATTCCAGAAGGCCAACCTCATCACTGAAAAACATTTCAGATATCTAGACATTCTGAAAATAAGGAACAACTATCTGCTCTGTATCACTAGAAAGTAAAAAGAACGGTTCATATTTGGAAGAAAATACTTCTTCGTCAATGAGCTTCCTATAGTGAAGGACCACTAGTGTAGTGGATTCCACTTTCATGGAGAGTCAGATTGCAATTGATTTATAAAATATGAGATGTGATATTTTATAAATCAATTACATTTGCTGTTTATAGAAGATTATTTGATGAAAATGTAAAGGCAAGAAAGATAGCTCTTTTTTTCACCAATATATACATATATATATGTATGTATATATTTCAAACTATGTCCAAGTCACAGGGGCAGCTTCAATCTCAGTCACCTAATAGATTGCTTTGTATTTTATAATATGCATAATAATACTTCCTGAATCAAAATGTTTCTCACCAGAGGTAACTTTGAAACTGCCTTTCTCTTCCTGTCTCTGATAGTTTCTGCCCATTCTGCCAGATCTGCCAGAGTTGGAGACATGATCAAGATCCACTCTATGAAACGGAGTCATCTTGTGGGACCAAGTAGGCTCACCTTCTCTGGCACCTGCCTTTGGAATAGCTTCTCCCCCTGAATTTCAGGAAGCCTCAATCCATTTGGTCTTCCAGAAGGCCATCAAGACCTGTGTTCTTCTGTAGGCCTTAGGGCCAAGATGTTAGGGGAGCCCACTATAGTGTGTCTATGAATTTCTCAAATGGTCCCTTGGCTTTTTTTCCCCATTGTATTGGGTTATTTTAACTTTGGCTATGGGGTTCTTTCTTCTTCTTTTTAATTAGTTGTTACTGCCCAGAGTTAGGTATTTAAGATGGGCAACCATATACATTTTCTTTAAAATAAATAAATAAATGCAGACTATTAACTCTGAATTCGGAAATGTAGGCTGCTTAGACACTAATTCAATCACTGATGAATCACTAACCTCAAATATAAGCTCTATCAGAATGGCATATGCAGTCTACCTTCCCCTAAGGTTCCAGAGCAAAGAGATACAGAAGTTGCACTGTTATGTCCTCAGGAATGTATGGGGTTTTGCAAGACTTCTACCCTCCCTTTTCAAGGAAGGTAGACTATATGTATGATTCTGATACAGTACTGCTTCAGAAATATTCCTTTTTCCAACTGCTGAACACCAGGATTGGGATAGCTCTTAAACCTGATGTAGTCATTTAAAGTGTGACAATCTGTGAGATCACTATGAGGTGAATGCCTCATAGAATGCTATCTGGGTTACTTATGTCTGAGGACTCCTCATGAGGTTGAAAATGATCATGTGGTGACTTTTGATGGCCAGTGCAACCAGAAATATCACACAGAACACGTACTGCATAACAAATATCCTCCATCTCCAAGAGCTCAGGTATATGTTAAAAGGACAAGTGCAACATAGATCTATGAGTGAGTCATTTTTCTTCTATTCCTTTTATAATGTCAGTTTTCAATGACACCCCAATCCTTATAGATCTTAATAAGAAGGAAAATAAATGTT
>JANHZU010007224.1:269583-282937 GCA_032468055.1 Acrochordus granulatus
AAGGAAGGAAGGAAGGAAGGAAGGAAGGAAGGAAGGAAGGAAGGAAGGAAGGAAGGAAGGAAGGAAGGAAGGACATGGTATATTTAGAATGGGCAAAATGTAACATTCCTGGATTGGAATATTCCAAAGAATTCTAGAATACTGTTTTCCTGCTCAGGATAATACTAATTTAAGGATCTGAGGATAGCTTTATCATTTTCTGAACTAGAAGTAATTTGTGTTGTTTGAATTACTTCTGCTTTGGAAGATTAATCTGTGCAAACTATTCGACGACTCATAGAACAGATCCACTGGTTCTAACATATTCCTGAGATGGAATGTTCTCTTCAACATTCCATCTTAGGAATATTACATTTTGCACATACCTGGTGATACTTTTGCTATGGGTGATAGTGTTTGTATATTATTCGCAAAATACACTTCATTGTGGTAGTGTCTGATATGTCAGATAAAAGGTCATGTGTTTCAAGGATTCTTGGAGTAGCATTCTCATTTGAGTCACTGGATTAGCCATTAGAATTTACTAATGAAAGATTAAGTATCAAGAGTGGAAGGAGAAGATAGAGACTGCCTTTATTTCAGCTGTGTCCCCAGATAACATATTTTATCAATTACCTCCAGAGAAATACATTTCAAAACTCTCTCATCAAAGCATTTGAGACAGTTTCTGCAGAAATGAGTAATCTCTAGCAATAGCTTGTAAATACAGAACACTCATGGAATGAATTCAGTTACATTTTCCAATCTGTATTTTGATTTGGTGCCAGTTTGGTGTAGTGGTTAATATATCAAGCTAGAAACTGAGGGACTATGAGATTTAATCCCATCTAAGGCACAAAGTCACAGAGTCGCTGTCAGGCCTGAGAAGAAGACAACGACAACACCAAGATTTTGAAATCTTGCAAAAAAAGAAAAGAAAAAAACAGGAACTAGCCCAGGCAGTCATTAGAACTGACTCAAACAAACATGCACAAAAATACACACAGGCTTGAGGGAAGTTAAGGACAAAATGAATAGCTTAATGTTTAGCAGATTTTGGGATAACTTTTCTTGTTTAGGGAAGGTTTCATGAGACAAAATAAGCACCATAAAGCCAAGGCAGCCATTTTCCCCATTGAAAACCCTCCACCCTCTCCCCAAAATAAAAAGGACAAATATACAGTAAGAATATTATCAACCACATCCCCAAGAAAATAGCTTATCCCAAACAGTCTTAAAAAAAAAGTTGCTCACTCTGCTTTTGTTTTTTTTTAATTATGGAGTACAACTTAAGGAGTATTGTATTGAAAGAAATGGATGGTGATGAAAGAAATGTTTTCATAATATAAAGTTACATAATATAAAGTTTCAATATAAAGTTGCATAATGGGAGTACAGGTGAGAGAGGAAGAGTTAAATGCTACAGTACTTACTGTACTAGTAATTACTGGATCTCTGCTAGTTGTCATTTCATGTTCCTTAGTTGTCAAATCCATGAATGCACATAATTTCTTGGCTTTTTCTCCTTGTCCTGACCTCTGCATTTTGGATGAAGTGTTGGCAGAAATTTCAATAAAATCTTATGTGGTTGGGTTTGACCTTAACCACAGTGAATTTCATTTCATTTCAATAATGAAATGGAAGTGAGGTCTAATTCAGGTGACTGCCGGAGATATACACACACCCATACTGCAGTACATACACACAATCTTGACTGCCCTTTATCAAGGGTAAATAAGGACACATCTTGAGGAGAGTTGCAAATCATCTATAATTTTAAAAAGCAACACTGAGAACAAAGTTCCTCTTGAAAATTACTCCTTGTCCTCTTCTGCTCTAACAAATAGATGCTTAAATAGATTAGCAACAATATTCAGATAAATAACAATGTCCTATCAGCATAACAGTCTGCTAATTTTAGTGGAAGACTGTTTTGATTCCCCATTGAATTTAGCATGTTCCTCTGAGTTATCTTGTCATTTTTTTTCTTTTTGAAGAGTTTCTATTGCAACTGAGAGAATATTAGGTAGTAAGAAATTATAAGGATACACAATTTTTTTCCCATCAGTGTCTCTAGTTTTTTTAGTGGACTAGAGAAATGTAAGGAGTCCTTCCCACTGAATAGTCCTTCACTTGGCCTATGGGTAAATGGTGAACCCACACTCCAAAAGCTGGGTAGGACCAGGAAGAATCAAATTGCCTTTGAATAAGTTTCAATTGACATAACAAGAATTATCTAATGATACTCAAGTTATTCTCTGTGTATTTAATCTTTCTCCATCATGCTTAAATAACATGTGAACTGTTACATGGCTCCATTTCCTACTGCTATACAGTAAAGTCAGGATAATTTTTTTTAAATTTTAAGGCATTGGATATTTTTGAAATTGTGAGAACATGGCCTTTTACAGCAAGACTGGTGTGGTGGCATGGGCAGAAAGAAAAAAAATCAATGCAGCAGAAGGAAGGAAGGCTGTTAACCTAAGGCACCTTTTTACACACACTGTGCCACAGAATATTGTTTGCCTTTGGCAAGAGAGCAGCTTTCCAAGCACTGGAAATGAGCTATCCATCATTTTCATTTTATAAAACATATATCTGGGATCTTTGAAAGCCCCAGAAGTATTCTTATCAATAGAGATAGTGCTTTTTTAAAAGAATTAAAATACAGTATTCTTTTAAAATAATGATGGAGATGAACCAAGAAAATAGTTTGCAGACACAATGTTGCTTCCACAGAGCAAACTCTTTCTGACTCAGGTAGTCTGAACAATTTTCCCATATAATCCATTCCCAGAGTGTGAGGGTAGAAAGAGATATTGATATAACCATAAAAGTATAAAAAACAGACTGTGCATTGTTTGAACATGAAGATATATTTATTCTGCTTCCTCTGTTCGTACACAGTCACATATGCTCAACCTGTTATGGTATATTATTTCCAGGTACGAGAGGCACAGTTGAAGGACTGTGAGTTCTGGCTAAAACTGGAAGCCAATTTCTGCTCTCTTGCTGTGCTGCTTCCTTGCTCAAGAGAATAAGGAACATTTGTACTAAAGCAAACATAGACAGCCTATTCTTGAAATACCTGTGGAATAAACACATGATAATGAATGATCCCCAGTTTTTAGGCAGAGAACAGAGAAGTTCTTGGATTCTGAGTTACTAAAGCCTGTAGTATATTGTTAGCATCCTGAGAAGCCCAAAATAGAAAACATGGTTACTGATTGTGATTGCTGAAATAAATATAAGCTCAATTTTCACCAGTGAGCAACACAATAACAGGACACAGCTAAACCATAGGGATTAATATTCCAAATGTTTCCAATTGTAGATTGATTGGAACCACACATTAAACTTCCTCTGAAGTGTCTTACATATGCCAGGAGAAAATGGTTGTATTAACCTTTCTTTAAGCTCATAGAAAATGACTTTCATATTCTTTAATGCCATCCCCCATTGTTGTATAATAGCAAGACATATCAACCCAAATGATGAAAAAATGCTTTTGTCCTTGTTGAGAAAATACACGACTAACTTGAGGAAGAAAAGTAGTATAAATATCTTATCCTCTGAAATAATGAAGATGCCCTTAATGTGCATATGCAGTTTTCTTGGCAACAATGTGAACATGGTTTTCTTTTGCCTTTTTCTGTAATATATATTTGTCTAATCATGGTGTTACTCTTGTTCTCTATTTTATACCATTATTGTGCTATCAAAACTTAACTTACAGTATATTTCTTTAATAGCTATAGAGAATTTGATGAGAGTTTCCCCCTACGGTCCAGCTGCTGCTAAAATCAAACCAGGTATCCTCAGCTAGAGGTTACTTCAGAAAAACCACCCACATTATAACTAATTACATGAATGATGCTTGCTTAGTTTGGCCTTAGTTTCAACTTAAAAATGGCCTAAATCCACTTCATCAAATGAAACTGATTGCAATCTAAACTATATATCAGAATAAATCTGTTAGATGTTAAGCTTTCATTTATTTATTGCTTTTGCTGAAGCAGGCACATGCAACTATCTTTCCTGAATCTGTTAGTTTAGAAATAATAACTGTGCCATGAGAAGGTGATCCTGTACTCAGTTATTTTGGACTTCAGCATCCTTCAATTTCAGCCAATATGGAAATTGGCAAGGGTAATGGCATTTGGGAGCCAATAATCCAGAAAGTAGAATGCTTATTCAGTGCATGTTAATAAGTCTTCATTAACTATTATTATC
This sequence comes from Acrochordus granulatus, assembly GCA_032468055.1. Lineage (NCBI taxonomy): Eukaryota > Metazoa > Chordata > Lepidosauria > Squamata > Acrochordidae > Acrochordus > Acrochordus granulatus. The sequence goes on from JANHZU010007224.1 coordinate 273,796, forward strand.
TTTCTTCAATGGGTGTCAAGTATTTCTGGAAGAAAGTACAGTGGATTAAACTGATTTTGAATAACAACCCTTTTTTCTGATTTGAACTTTGATTGGTTTCTGTGTGTAACTAATACCATTGTTACTTAAATAACTGTGAATAACTAATGCCATTATTACTTAAAAATTTCAATAAGAATACTTAACAACTGTGCTTTTTTCCTTGTACTAAAGGAAATGATACATTCTAGCACTGTCTTGAGAATCCTTATTATTTCAAGTGGAAATCATGAGACAATATGTTTGAATTAGGAAAAGCTGATTTTGGGGGTGTTAAAGTAATTCAGAGCTGAATAATCAAGTTTACTAAGTTCTAAGTACTTAGTACTTTCTTAATACTTAAGAAAAGTTAAATGATCAAAGGTGGCATAGCTTCAAAGCATCTGATAAACAGCTGAATGGAACTTCATGTTGGATGGTAATCAAGGAAACAATTCCATTATCCTATTTTAGGACTGCATTCACATATTGCACTAAGCCAGGATTTTTAAAACTGTAGTTTGTTAAACCATAGCTATTGGGGTAATTTATAAGCTAGACTTCATGAGTTAACAAGCAAAGCACATTATAATATTATATTATAATATACCTACATGTGATGGTGTCAAACTGACATTTTTGTTTTAAATTGGATTAATTCTGAAACTAATTGAAGTTATGCTGTTTCTGGTTTTATAAACTGTATTTTATCAGAATGCATTAAACATGGCCAAATAATGAGTCAAAGGGCAGATGTAATCTGTTTGGGATGAAATACTTTCTGTTTGTGATTTCATGCTTTTACCTTCATAATCCAGATGCAAACAAATGCTAGATCTAAGGATAATGTTTGTTCCTGTAACTGCCAAGCACTTTACTAAGTTTACAGTTATCTAATACAAGTGAGATTTAATTCTTATTTTGTGTTGAACCCAACTGGATTTCATAGGGTTTTTCATTGGGAGTGCTGGGAATTATTGTCCAATTACATCTAGAGGATGCCAGTTTGGGCAAGGCTTTTTCTCTCAAATGAATGTGACTAAGGATATTTTATGCAATCAAAAGAATCAATATCTTTTTCTTATGTTCAGTTATGTCCAATTTCAACAAGCCTGAAGTTTTCTTGGCAAAGATTTTCAAAAGTGGTTTGCCATTGCCTTCTTCCTCAGTTGGCTAGCCCAAGGTCACCGAGCTGATTTTGTGCAAAGGTAGGACTAAAACTCACAGTTTTAGTGAGTTTTAACACCTTAATCACAATACCAAACTCAGTGCCACTAATTTATACAATCAGAAGAATCAAGTTATGTCATAGAATGTGCCAGGTGAAAGGTATATCTATCTCAAGAGACAAACCACAAAAACATCAGTATAGCTTCTCAGGTATAATTCAAATATGTAATTCTCCACCAACAGACTGAAATGGTAGAGTTACCTGCCAAAACTTTCTTATTAGATTCTGCAGATTTTATCTTCTTTGATTGATAGCAACTTCTTCTGTTATAGAATCACATGATCTGTAGATTCCTGCTATGTAGTTATCTCACTAACTAGCCCACATCACCCCTAATAATTATATACCCCATAAGCTAACTCTCCAAGAACGATGTCCTGCTTGAACAATAAATTCACAAGTTGGCAAAATGCTACAGATTCCTAAGTCATTTGGATGACATTTGCTACAGCAGCTTTTAATCATAAGTTACCTTCTTTTACAGTAATTTAAATTGTTGCATGATTACATTTATACAGTTCTTTATGCCATCAGTTTTTTCCTACACTAAGGTTCATGGGTATACAATGTATGCAATTGTGAGAAGAATATCTACTTTGTTGCTTTTCTCTGCACTCTTTCTAGTTCCTAAACATCCTTTATTGTGGCAACCAAATCTGGACACAGCATTTTTGTGTACTTTAACTATTGTGCAGAGTAGAACTATTATTTTCAGCTGTCTTACCAAAATACCTCTGTTGATGTAGCCCAAGAGTCCATTGGCTCTTTTGTGTCACTCAGATGGGATTGGCCTGTCCTACCCATTCAGGGAGAAGGCAGATGGTACAGATCCCTTTGGCCAAGGAATTTCATCTGGTGGGATCCAGGAGAAGAGTCTTTTCTGCTGTGGCTCCTGCCCTTTGGAACATTGTGCCCACCAAGGTGAGATCCACTTTTTTGACCTTCTGAAAGTCTCTGCCACCTGGCCTGGAGCTCCAATGAAGGTGCATCATTTTAGAGATGGTTGTTGGATTAAGATTAATTTTAGGTTTAAGAGACCCTACCTCCTCATCATGTGCATCTTGCTTCTCTCTTCCCCATCTCATCAATTTTAATTAATTTTAGTGTTAATATTTATTGTTTTAATGTTTTAACACTTTTTGTGGTTTTTTTATGATTGTAAACTGCCTAGAGTTGCTGCTAGGTAAGATGGGTGGCATATAAATTTAATAAAATAAATATTCATCTGTATGGATGCAACATTTAGATTTTGCTTGCACATTCTAAAGACAAAAAAAAATTCCAGTACTCTTTCTCTGAGTGCACTGCTGCAGGACCTCTTTGAATTGGGACATTGGAGAACATGCTATTCAACTTAGCTTTTTTTCTATCTCTGCAGTATAAAACAAGTCTGCATATTTGGGTCATCCATATCAATGAAAATTATTCACACGTTCTTGAAAGTTTACCATGAAGAGAATGCTTATGAGCAGATGGAAGAATGGCCACCTTTTTTGGATGTAAAGCAGATGGTTTTCTGAATCAGCAATGGCTTAGATAACCTTTAAAATCATTCCTAACTCATTGCATCTTTGCGTGGATTATAGGAGAATGCATTGCATAACACTATCTTCACTTAGGTAGATCTTGAATGAACACTTTATGGGTGCAATTCGCTTGCTTTCATAAATGAGCCATTGCTGAACAAATAGTACAAATAGAACCTCCATTCCAATGGGAAGATGAAAGAATTATTTCCAGTGGAATTTGGTCACACATCCATATCTGAGTAATCAGTAACAAGGCCCATCATTTCCCTTGCAAATACTGTACTCGATCTAAAGAACACAGAACAATGATGTTTGTTTTAAATGTCATTTTGCTCATGCCAGTATTTTCAACTAAATTTATTGGCAATGAAGCACCTAGCAATACCTGGCCAAGTTAGGAGTTGAATGGAGATTGTAGGCTAGATTGGATAGTTAAAAATGCATCTAGGATGAAGCAAATGGCAAAAATTTCCATTAAAGGGATACATGTTATTGTCAAGAAAACACATATCCCTAACGTCACCTGGAATTGAATTCAGCTCAAGGATATTTTACACACATCAATTGGCAGTACTTCATTAACTAGGAGGATATGCACTAGCCTTATGATAATTTATTTGAAAGAGGAAAGAATTACCACAATATTGATTTGCTATCCTAAATGGTGCAACAAAGATAAAAATAGAAGGCTATTTTTCTGAACAAAATCCAAATGATTACATATGTATTCAAGATTTCCATGGACATCTAGTCTTCTTTGAAATAATCATAATGTAGGACTACTTACTCAAAGGACATATGGGAAGAAGCATAATTTAAATTATTTGTTTTCAGTATGCAAACATGCCCAAATTTCTTAAGCTAATTTAAGTTTCGAAGTATAGAAGAGGCTTCACACCAAGCAAATTGGATGCCTTCTTTACAGGAACATAACTTTACATAAGGAACAGTTTAAAACAAATCTCTAAACCAGAATGTCTTACTTGTTTAAATGCATACATCATTATGGGGTTCCTATTGGTGTTTTGTTTATTTCCTACCACAAATTGGTCAACCAAGTCTTTTCAGTCATCAAGAAGGCTCCAAGGGCAGTCCTACTGCCTCCAGAGATCTAATAAGACCCAGGACACTTCTAGTTATGAAACACAATATACTATTTTCTGCATTCAGGACCAAAGGTTGAGGATAGGTCTACTTTAGTAATACTAATAATGTAGATTTACAATTAAATTTTTATATATGTACAAATAATTTACACAGCCATAACCATTGAACTCACTGGGCTGGAAACTCCATGTCCAAAAGCTTACTCAGTATCTCCACCATGCAATCTGTGAGTTTTCTTAAAAGGGGCAATTCATTTTCATTAACACAGCACAACTTTATCCTGGTTATCATGTTCAGTTTCTTTTAAAAAATCTCACTTCTGGAGATTTGAACTCTCTTGGACTTTTGTACTGGCTTTTCTAGATCTAGTCACTCCTGTCAATGTTTTGCTTCTCTTCTCCGGCCACCACAGACTGAATACTCCTTACTTGGCATCAGTCCTCTTTCCAAGTGACATATTGGAAAAAATATGTCAAAACACATCTCCATTAACCTGAGCTGCAGGAAGACATAGCAGAGAGAAAAACTGTTTTTTCAGCTACCTCTTACTAATGAATAATATTTATTTCCTTGTTTCCTTTCAAAACTTTGAAAGACTGAAGGATTTCCAGTAGTTCACAAAGAAAAAAATGTAAAAAACAATACATGAAAATAATATGCAATACATATTAATCCAAATAAACATAAAATACAAACTATAGAACAACCAATTTGTAAACCCATACACTCTGTTTGATATTCTTCCAGGCAGCAGTCAAAATGAGAGTCCATTTCAAATCACAAGCAGCACCTTCCCTCAAGTAGAACCTTCTTTCAACTAGATTGAATTGACATTACTGAAAATCAATGGGAGAATGCAGATAACTTGGGGACAAGCCACGTACTACTTCATAGGTCAGCACCAACATTTTAAATGTTGAAAGCTCAATGATAACCACTGCAGAGCTCACAGCACTGGTGTAATGTGTTCCTACAAATAAACACCAGTTAGCATATGTGCTGCTAGGTTCTAAGCCAACTGTAGCTTCCAAGTGATATTTAAAGGCAGCCCAATGTAAAATATATTTGAATTAGAGTGATCAGTTACAAGGGCATAAGTCACTGTGGCAATTTTCTCCTTCCTGAGGTTGGGCTACAACTGGCACACCAGCCAAAGCTGGCAAAAGGCTTCCTAGATGAAGCCTAAAAGGGTGTAGCCATCAAGCTGATTTCTCCTCTTCTACCACCACTAACTGGTAGCAGCCATTAAGGAAGGAGTTACACCACTGCAACATACTGCTTCCACTCCCAATCTCTGCAGGCAAACCAGAAGAATATCATATGTACTATTGTTAGTATACTGAAAGCTGCATGGAAATCTGAAAGAACATGCTGGGCTCATTGTTCCCATTTAGGTTCCAATAAAGGGTCATAAACTATCATCTCCAACATGCAATATATCCAGGCCTGAACCTTGACTGAAGGATCTCTGGATAATTCACTTCCCGTCATATGCTATGTATTCGACTCCTCACCACCATCTCAACCTTTCATTTTTAGCTAAGGTTGGAGAACAGGCATCAACACCTCCGGATCCAGAGACAGCCTTTCAAGAAAGGGAAAAACTTTCTAATCTTTGGGTTACTTGCTCTCCTAACTGAAATACTCACCTTAAAGTTTCTCTCTTTCCCCCCTTACTTTTAAGAATTAACTATCCTTTTAGATTGCTTTCCTACATTAACCATTTCTTTTGTCTTCCCTATTTCTTTTAAGCTTCTCCACTCTGGATCAAACTTATCTGCATCAAGTAGAGTCCCTAAGTCTGTACTTACCCCTTGCTTGGTGTTTTTCCCATCTCTCAGTCTGCATATTTGCACCCACAACTCCATGCCTTTTGTACCTTTTACAAACTCCTACATTTTGTTTCTTCCTCCTACCTCTTCAGGATGAGTTCTCCCCTCCTTCTGAAAGGACTTCAATACCAATTTCATTGCAGGTTCCATTTCATCCATTAAGAAAATAGATCTTGTGATCTATCTACAGTATCTTATTTCTGTAGTATTTACGTTTACAGCCTCTGACATAGGCCTCTTTCCTATGCCCTATTTATTTAAGTATCCTGGGTACTCAAGTAATTCCCTACCACCTAAGTTAGTTCCTTGTTTCTTATAGCAAAGCCTTACCAGTTTGCACCAGTTTTCATGCATTTCCCCAACTTCACTGAGCCCCTATGCATTATAGAGAAACTCATTTAACGTTGGAATAGTTAATTTCCTCAGGGAAAATTAGAGGAAAAGAGTCAGCATCATGTGAACATTGTAGAACAAAGAGGTTGCTGGGACATGCTTGGTGCTTTATTTTTGATCTGCTTAGTTCTCCAAAAGAAAGGCCTTTACTGTATTGTGTGAACTCACATTACTGGCTCAGTTACAGTTCAGTATTTTGTGTAATCTCAGAGTTCCTGGGTTAAGGAAGCAGGTACAATTTGTATGTCAATTTAGCTGAAGAGTAAACAGATTATATCCTTTTTGTGCTCAGTCTCTGAGCCAAAGCTTTATTTACCTATTTTATTATTTTATTTATATTACAAAGGGCCAACAAATATATTACTGTAAAGGACTCTACACATTTTTGATGGAAAACAGTGTAGTTCAAATGTTAATAATAGATCCCTTTCAATTCAGCATTAATCTTTCATTGGTTTATTCTCTTTGTAAAAATAAGTCACATCTATTAGAAAACAATATACCTGTGATAGCTGTTCATAATATATACTGCTGATGGTGCGACTGCTGTATGTTCATGATTTATCATAGCCATAATTTTTATTCTACTCATTTTACTCTACCTACTAGACTGGAGCTCTGATTCTCAACATCGTCTCTTTATAATACAGCTGTGAATTGAACTAGTGGTGTTGCTTCTGCTCCTTCTGCTACTTAAAGCAGTTGCAATTTGTCACTAGAATAAAAAACAGGAAGGTAGATCCAGTTATCTTTCTGGATCAAGTAGAGCACACATAAATAACAATTTCATGGCACCTGGAGAGGCAGGAAATTAAACTTCCACATCTGATAGGTGATTTTCTCCCAGGACACTGGCTGGCTGCTTTTAGAAGCGGATCGTTGGGCCAAATGGATTGTAGCCTGATCCAGCAAGGCATTTTTTTTTCATTCTTTAAAAATGGGTTATATAAAACATGTTATTTTCAGGTAAACAAAGAACAGGATACACATATTAGATAATTACCTAAATCATAACAAAGAAACATTCAGCAACATTAAGTGGAAAGAACAGAAAGGAATGGAAATGTTGCATCAACATGTTAAGTTAAAGGACATGCAAAAAATGAAAAGTTGTGTGCATGTAAGTAATGGGGCATATAAAAGAAGGCATGGCTGGCAAAAAAATGAAAAGGAAAATTCCAGATTGTAACATTTTATGATCTTCCAGCATCTCTCATTGTTGGCTGGGGCTTCTTGAATTTGTACTTCAGCTACATCTCATCAGCTATAAGTTTCCAATATTTGTATCATAACTGCTCACCCTCTCCCAATATTTAATTTCACTTCAATGTGATCAAAAAACAAGACCACAAGAATGGTGTAACATGAGATCAACACTGCCCTTGGGTGTTTCCATTGTGTCATAGGGCTTTCAGCAGGCTTCACACACTGAGCCAATCAACTTTAGTACAGAAGTTCATCTTCTGTTCATCTTCTGTTTGGGAGAAAATACTGCACAGAAAGTTGTATTGTTATATATAGATGCAGGGTGGGTTGTTCCCTACTGGTAGAAACTTCTATTTTGTCTCAGTCCTGATCCTTGGGATTCTCCTTTCCTCTAAAAGTGGAAATATTGTGCTGCTGTGCTACTTTTCCCTCATTACTTTCCAGTTTTTCTAAGGGACAGCTTTCCTACATCCTGAAATCATGGCTGTTGGTTATTGGTAATACACTTTTTTTCATCACTATACAAAGCAAATACAATGAGAGAAAAAAAGAAGAAAGGCAGGGAGCTGGCTAGCTGTCAGTTTCACATTTCCTTGTTGGCCATTTGAAATGGGAGAATTGCATAAGGATTTTTATGCAATGGATATTTATGCATGAATTTATGCATAATCAATTCATGCATATTTTTGCAATCATATGTGCATTTATGCCATGGGAATAAATGTGCAGACAACAGTAAGCTTGATTCTTAATACCTGCAGTCATTGGAACCACCTACTGATAAGGAGCAGATTTATCTCTTACCCCAATGATGTTGGTTTTGTTGCATATGAACAAAAGGTTTGTAATCCATCTTCTCAAGGAACACACAATGTTTCACTTCCATGCAAAATTATTATGCCTTTCAGTGATTTGAAAGACATAAGAATTATTAGCAGAGATTAATGTGTATTTGAGCACAGAATACCTTGTACCCTCCAAGCATCTTTCTCTAAACCTCTATAAAATGCTTGATAGACTGTTGCTGGTATATTGATCATATTGGTGAAATTGTAAGCAGTCTGCATTCCTTAGGGTATTCTTAGTCAACTACTGTAATTTAGAAAATAATGTTGCTCTGCTTTAGAATTTTAGCTGATTTCTACTTAAAGAATAAGATTTCTGGAATTGCTGGTGATTTTATTGTACCTAGAAAAACTACTTCTAAACTCACATTATTAAAGACAGTTAATGCAATAGCTAAAAATTAATAGATAATAAAAATAAATAGATGCTTTTAATTCCATACGTGTAGATATGATGAAATTGTAATTCAACCAATACACCTGAAGATCCCAGGATAGAAAAGGATAAAGTTTGATTCCTATAATGATCTTCAGGTTTAATTTCCACAGGGACTTCTGTTCTTCAATTAAATGTTATCTCTTTACTTGAAAATGTATCTATGGAATAAAGGTTATTACAATAGTTAAGACTGTTTCCTAATTGCTAAATCATGTGGCATATATTATTATCAAATGAGGATTTCTATGAAATCCAACACTTTCCCACCGCCATTCCCACCCTGAATATGTTTCTTTCATATCACCCCAATGACTCTGTCTGAAATGATTTTAAATCAATGGTATGTTATGATATATATGCTTTTTAAATAACTATAAATAGCATCTATGGTTTGTGTGTGTGTGGTGCATGTATGATCACTATGCATGGGTCTGCTATTTGTTGGATTTAGGATAATATCAACCCCCCGAAAACATTTACTTTTGCAATCCTGATAGAATATACATCCAGATCTATCCTAGATTTGCTTCTACATACTTATC
>JANHZU010007224.1:293783-306276 GCA_032468055.1 Acrochordus granulatus
TATCTATCTATCTATCTATCTATCTATCTATCTATCTATCTATCTATCTATCTATCTACCTATCTACCTATCTATCTACCTATCTATCTACCTACCTACCTGCCTACCTACCTAACATCATATTTATATGCTGCCAATCTCCTATCATATTCTTGGCAGCTCACAATCAACATTGTAACATTTTTTAACATTTTTAACAAACCCCACACTCCTGAGATGACATCCGGGGGCTTTCTCCATGGCTCCTGCTCCGCCCTCAAGCTCAGGCAAGTCCAGCACCAACTCCCTACTCCTGTCACTGTCGGCTGGCTTCCCCCATTCATCTACTCACATTGGCATGCTTTTAAAGTGCTGGATGGGCAGGAACTGAGGCGGAGCAGCAGGAGCTCACCTACTACATGGCAGTAGTGGGTCTTGAACTTGGGCCACCAACTTCCAGCCCGCAAGTTGAGCTCATAACTGCTTGTTCCACCATGCCTCAATATCCATTCAAGAGAATAGATTTATCAAGAAACAAGGCAGATGTCAAGACCAGGAAATAATCAAAGATGCTGGAACATCTCAAACTTAGAGATAGCATTTTATTTAACTCTTTACATTCTTCCAGACCAGAAGAATCCAGGGGCCAATCTGGCTAAGTATCATTCTTCAAGATAGGAAAGATTGGGAAAAAAATACCATAAGAACTACTGGAACTCTGTTCTTATTGTATAGGATTATCTATAGGGTGCAATAATGGAGTCTTGAAAGCCTGCAGAGTTTCTTTCTTCCTCCTGTGAAACCCAGGAAAATCAAAGCAGGTTTAAAGCAGTATTTTGAGTATCTTTCTGATACTCCCTCCATTCCCAGGGCTATACTGTTATTTGCATACTCTTTTATTATCTCTTTCAGGTTCTGCTAATACTTCTTGCATTGTTTCATCAGTTTTATCTCTCCAATTCTCTATCACAAGCAGACTCAATCAGTTTAGATAATTTGGCCATATCTCTGCATTAAGAGTGGGATTTGATGATTCATTCACTCCTGATTCATTAATAATCAGGATCACTATCCTTACAGATGACCTACAGTATTGTATCTCTGTAAGTCTCAGAAACTCTATGGTCTTTGTCAAATCAGGAGATAAACTCAGGTAGCATCTTCTATAGAATCATAAGTGTGAATTTTTCTGAAGGGAAAAGACTAGCTAAAACTGTTCCGAACTGCTTCCCACTTTAAACTGGTGGTGGAAAATACATTTCTCTGAAATGTATGTGTGCCACTATATTTGGACATTTATATGTTTATATTATTGAAACAATGCCTGGATTCCTCTCTAATAGCTCTTTTCAACTGTTACAATTAATAGCAGCACTTTGATTGGAAGTTGCACGTAATGGAAAGGGCAATCAAACCTGGTGTTCAAGTGCTTTTCCTGACAGTAGTCCTGTTGCTACAGGCATGACAAGCAACTCTTAAAATGAACAATGTGACCTGAACAGGGCAGTTCCATTTATCTTCTAATAAGCAAAGGATTCAGCAAGAATCGGATCTTCATATATCCACTGTGAATGTCATAACTGTATAATCTGGAATAAGTAACAACATTCTTAATTGTTTAGCCATTGTTTGAGAACTGAATCTGTAAAACTCAACAAGCTTGCAAACAGAGTTTGCAGTTAACAGAATGCAAAACTGGTGCTGTGTGCTCCATTTTTAACAGACCTGTTAGGAAGTATTGTAAAATACACCAAAACTGAGTGCACTCTTCCAAATGCAAACGCAATATTTCCAAACCAAACCATAAAAGAGGAACCTTAAACATTAAAACATTTAAAACCATAAAAAATACTATAAAATCCCCAGCACACTCATGACATTCCACATATTGTACAATCCCTTAACACCATCCAGAATCAAACCACAGAAGCATTAAGCATAACCACTGCTTTTGAAAAAAAAAAAAATCCAAGCTATTCTTTAGCCAATTTTGCTTGTCTTAATTGTCTTATGTCTCCTGCCCAAAGGCAGCAGTTCAAACAGATGATGTCTAGGATGGAATATATTCTGAGCTTTCCTAAGGCAGCAGGATCTATATAGCTATTCCAGAGAGGAAAGGGCACAACCCATGATTTTCTGGGCAGTGTTCATGAGCTTCCAAAGTGCTTTCCTATCTGCCATTATACAGCTGGCATATCACACACATATGCAGTATATCAGCACACTCTCTATAGAACAGTGATAAAAACATACCAGCAGTTTCTGAATAAGGTGGTTCTTTCTGAAAAGACTCAGAAAGTAGTCTCCGCTGTGCCTTCTTGATTACTGCTGTAATATTTGTGCTCTGGGTCTGATCCTCCTCAATCTGAACTCCCAGAAACTGAAAGCTGGAGACCCTCTTTACACAGTCCCTGCATATATATAATAGCAGAAAGTCTGTTTTGTTCTTTCTATAGTCAATAATCAACTCCTTTGTCTTAGAAGTATTGAGACAAATTATTATCCCTGCACCACCTGATCGCTTTTTGGATTTTAGCTCAGCCTTGCATAGGTCCCCCGTTGCTCTAAATGAGTCAGAGTATCATGGAAAGTCATACAAATTGCATCCTCCATAGATCTGTTTATGATCTGGGACCACAGACTGAGATAAAGACTGGTTGAAAATCCTAATGAGGACTCCAGCCAGGTGCTCTGCACAGTCCTTAAGCCCAGCCATACCATGTCCTTTCCTTGTATTCACTGTGCTCAATATACACTTCACCTCCCACTCCTCCACCTTATAATGGTTACTGAGGGCAGGTGGGTGTGATGAAATTTCCTCCAATAACTCTTTCTCAAAATGGGTAAAAAAAATATTTACTTTTCTGCCAGAGAGGTGTCACCCTCAACCACTAAAGTATTGCTGGACTTATAGTTTGTGATGTGCTGAACCCCCTGCCACATATGCCTTATGTTGCAACTGCCAATATGATCTAATTTCCTCTTATATGCTGCCTTGGCCTCCCTAATGCCTCCCTTTAGGTTGATTCTAGCAATGATATATTGTGCTGCATCACTGGATTTGAATATGATGTTCCTCTCCTTCAGCAGGTTCTAGACTCCTCTTGTCCTCCAGTTCTTCTGATTGGGATAAACTGGATACACTTATCCACAGTAACAGAGTCTGTGCAATATTTTATATAGCCCAGAAGAGCCGCTGTATAGTCTTCCAGGTCCTGGTACTCAAAAACCTCCCAAATATTTGGAAACAATCCTGCAACTAATGTGCAGCACCCTCAAGCCATATATTTACAGTCTTTATTACAATGGATGCCCTTCTCCTGAGGAGAATATATGCCAGTATTAAAAACAAGGTCATATGGTCCTACTGGCCCAAGTGTGGTAATATTTTACTCCATATCTGATGTTAGTGGAGACCTTATCCAATATATTTACTTTCTAGTTGCACACCCAACATGCTGATGGAATTTAGGGAGCACCATATTTAAAATCAACTTGATTAAAGTCCCCTGTTATAAAAGGAAGAGCCTCAAGTTACATGGTCTGTTGATTGGTTATAGTGTCACACAGCTATCCGAATGCCAAGCCAGCATTAGCATCCAGTGTATATATATAGCCGTTTAACACAGTAGGACTTACTTCCCAGTAAACATGCTTAGGACTGGGGTGGATCAAGTAAGATAAATACAAGTCAGAACTTGATGATTCATACTCAAATCTAATGATGTTTTTTTTCCTGTAATGTAATGAAATTTAACTCCTTTCCCCTACGTCCACTCTTCAGCCTAAGCAACTGTAAATTGATGTTATTGATGCTGAAGAATTTGCAGAATCATCTGAGTACAGGACATCAATGTTATTGTTAATACTCCTGTATGAACAACAGATGCTCTTGAATATCCTGGACAACATCATTCAGTCTATGCATCTAAAATTTTGAGCCATTCCACACAAGTGGCAAATAGTATTCCTAGCAATGCTTGGTGAGATGAGACAATGAAATTAAGGCTTGTATGTGCCCAATTTCTGGCCACGCATAAAATGTATTATAGAAATTATATTCTGAGAAAAATAATGCCCTCTGAATAATACACACACACACACACACACATACATACATAATTATAACGTGCTTGTAACCCAGATGCAGATTCCACTTTGTATTATGTGTTTTTTAATGTTAACATATAAACTTAACTGTTTAAATGTTGTGTCACCAATAATTCTGTAAAGAACTCAGGTTTCACCAATAGAGAAACAAAAACTTTTTTTTCTCAAGTGAGGAATTATGTTTTAATGAATTATGGATTAAGAGCTGGGGCTGATCAGTCTATGCCACAAGCCAACCAACGAATGGACAAAACCATCTAGATAATAAAAAAGTTAACCTGTAACAAGTTGCTACTTTATTTTGGCTCCCAAACTGTTCAGTTTTCAGTACAGTCCTAGACTGCAAGAAATAGTTGAGATATTAAGTTCCTTTTGCATCAGTATGCTCCAGTTGAAGACAAGTAGTTCCATCATTATCTTTTTATTATTTTGTCTAGTAAAGTCGTTCCTGATTTGGAAAGAGGAATTACACTTATATTTGCCTGCAAGCAATGGTATGTGCATCACATTTAAATTTGAAATCTAAGGTGGCAGACATGAGCCCAAAAATTCTTTTCACATTTTATCCTCACTTTTGGGGCTTTATGTGTGCGAGCTTTGTGGCATTATAATTACTGCTAGCAATTTTATAGTAGATTATGTACTCAGTGTACATAATCTACTATAAAATTATATCAATCATAATTATATAAATTATAAATTACTATAAAATTATATGGTAAGGATTGAAGGCAAGAGGAAAAGAGGACGGCAGAGGATGAGATGGATAGATAGCATAGTCAGTGTGATGGGCGTGGGCTTGGGAAGACTCCAGGAGGCAGTGCAAGACGGGGTCGCGAAGAGTAGGACACAACTGCGCGACTGAACAACATGTACTCAGTGTACACATTCATCCATTCTTATGCGAGTGATGTATCGATTGGCTGTTCATCCTTTCTACCTGAAATCTTCTGAAAAAATCTGAAATATATGTCAATATATTCCTAGTTGATTGATATAAGCCACAGGATGCTGGCTTGCAAGATAGTTTTTATACCAGAGATATAAGGATACAAGGATGATGATTTAATATATTCTTGTATCCTAATATATAAAAAGTAGTGTAAAAATAGAAAGTAGGGTGAATACAGAAGAGATGGTATGAGCCTTGTACGAAAAAATTTCCATAAAAATGAATGGAAATTTAACATAAGGGTGTGGGAACTGTTTGTAACAAAGGGAAAATAATTATCTGCCACAGAAGTTATAAAATACTACTGAGAGATAGAAAAAGTTTAGTAGTGGAATTACGATGCAGAAGAATCTGGAAGATGAAAAGTGCATTTGGGGAGTGATTGGTTATTATATAATAATAATGACAATATATAATAAATTCATTATGATATAATAATAGTATGTATTATATTGGTAGTAGGTACTCTGTTGCAAGGTATAAATGTCTCTTGGGAGAACCAAAAATATGTGTGTATTAAATTGTATAATAATATTATACGTAATATGATAATAATATACGTAAGTGAGAATTGGATATGTCAGAAGAAACATAAATGTTTACCACAGTGGGACTGTGGCATTGAAATGTGTACAGTAAAAAAGAAGTGAGAGGATTGAGAATGAATCAATTTACTGAATTGATTGAATACATGTAGTGCTGAATAAATATAGACTCAGTACAAAATAAATTAACCAGTGATACAGGAGCTAGAATAGTTATATGGCCGCTCAACTCCAGCAAGTTGACTCTGGACAGCATACAAAAAAATTCTAGATAAAATAAAATAAAAAAAAGAACAGCAAACACAACTAAAACAAAACAAACATGAATATATAATGTGCATATGCTAAATGAGGTAGATGCTATCTGAGGAATAGTTACTTTACGGAGAGAGTATTGGGAAGCAGAATATATGCCTCCACAATGTATCAAATGCCATCCAGATAATTGGTGGTCCAACTGTCCAGGTGCTGTTTTGATTCTTCTTGTTTAAAGAAGCATCTGGATTTGAACTGAAAAGCCCTCTTTCAAAGGACTCTCCTGAGACTCATGGGCTCTCCTGATGTGTGGGTTTGCATAAGCTTTGAAAAATATATACCCACTGAATAAGTTTTTAGACACCGTTTACCCTAGTTGTGAAAGTGTTCCATCTGCGAATTTAGCTAAGTGTATTCTGTTCTTTCCTGGTGCCCTTTCCATGTTCTGCAAATTAACATTATAAAATTTCATTGCCACCAACCTTATGTGTCTGTATGCACACACTAAAAAAAAGATTAATAACGTACTTTCATAGCCATGAAGAAAAAAAAACTTTCTTTTTTTTTCAAAAAGAAAAAGTAGATTAATTCAACAAAACAAAATTTAATTGGAAGGAGAAAGCTGCCCAAACCAGCAATAAAGACAGTGGGCAGGTAGCCTGGACTTGAAAGGAGAATTAAAATTACCAGGATTTCCACAGTTCTAATAAATCTCAGGCAGACAGTAAACAGATCTCTCACAGAATTAACCTAGCCACACATTCTTCTCTGCATGTCCCAGCAATCAGATATGTGAGGCGACTGCTGTTATGATTCATTAAACAAACGAGCGTCCAACCTGTAGCTAAGACTTGAAGAACTGCTTTTATCCTGCAGTCTTAGCTGAACAGTGAAATTCAGTGTAAAATATACCACTTTTGAATGCTATCATTATCACTCCACACCTGCAAATGCAAAAATTCAATGGCTTATTTATGTAGTAGTCCATGGTTGGACTTAATAGAGGAGCACATTTGTACTTGATAAAATTATGCTGGATAAGGACAAAGAAGTGGATAAAGTCGGATTACAAACTAAATTTGATTTCGTTTCATTCAAGTATATGTCATGAAAGCTTTAATTAGAGATAAAGTCATTCACAAAATATACATCTATACATTTTCTAACTTCAGCTTGACCATATCTGTGACCATATCACTGTTGGATACCTCTGTACTGTATGATGCAGCCATTTTTTCTCATCTCCAGCCTGTAGCCAAGGCCAGCTGACTTTAGGATGCTTTGATCCAATGTCTTCTCCTAGAATATGTCTTATTGTATGCACACTTTGTGCTGCTTCATAGCTGCTCAAGATCCCTTGGCTATTTTTGGCTGATGCACACACATCTCTTCCTCTCCAGTCACTGCCAAATTCTTTCCCTGACCATTTTGTTTTTTTATGCTACCCTATCTTAACATCAGGAGAGAGAAGTGGCCTCAGTGTCACTAGAGAACATGATAGATCAGGACCTCTCAGAGAAGTCATGGTCTACTATTTTCAGGTGGAGGTGATGTATATAGAGGTGTTGGTCTGCTGCTGTAGCAACAGCAGCATGGAGGTCTTTAGAGAAAATAGTAGATGAGAATTTCTGGAAAGCCATCTGTAAAAGTTCTGGTGGAGGGCTGAATCTTCTGCTTAAGTCACAGACACTTTCCTTTTCCAACAACTACAGTCCAATGTATGGGGCAGTTGTTTCTGCCAGTTAGAAACCACCAGATACTCTGATACTTTCTTGCCCAAGCATGGTTAGACATGCAAGGAATTTGACTCTGTCAGTATACTTGCAACATCAGTATGTTGTATACTGACAGTTGTCAGAATACTTACAACATCATTAAACACCAGGCCCTATATCTTCATTTCTTCCACAGTACTTGTTAGCCTTACATATGTGTTATTGATCAGCTCTGTAAATGGGATAAATTTAGGCTGGCATAATTTGTGCTGCCTCACACACTAGAAAGAACCATGTTCAACTGACTGTCTGAATTGCCTTTTGACAGTATAAGGAATTGTTAAATACTACATTTCATTAAAAATATTCTGGGGGAAAACGCTTTGTGCACTTTTATTGAATATTAATTTGCATGGGTGGGACTCATTCATCCATCACTTTATCCTCAGGTCCTTTATTTCATAATTCAGATGGATATTCTTTGCTTCATAAATATTACTTTAACTCTGTGTTCTTTTTTTCTAGTGAAATAAGAGTATATTTTAATTTTCTTGCAGTAATTGAGAAGCCTGATAGTAGCAAAACTATAACAGGTTTTTGTTTCACTGTTTGTCTGTTACCTGGCAATGGAAACTTTAAGATCTCTTGTGATTGTAAGATTTCTATCCTATTAAAATTTCCCTGGAAGTAAACTGAATTCACTAGTTTAGGATTATGCTGCAAGAATTTTTTTCTTATTGTATGATTGTCCATCAGTAGCAATAATGAATGGTCTTTTGTCATACCAGAAATGGAAAAATAGCATCTTTCTCCAAGGGATAAACATAACTAACACCAGCAATACCTGATACAGGTACTTTGTTCCAATAATCTCATGACCTTGTAACTTATCCATTGATGACAAATCATCAAGCTATATTCCATATTCATATTCACTTCACTGTTAATTTTCAGTATGTTTGTGTACTGTGTCTGCTTGCCTGCTTTGAAAAAAAAGCTTTAATTACAATTACATAATTCAGTTTTGAAACACTTTAATTTGATATATTTCTAAACTACTCAATAATTACAGTTTTCTTGAAGGGTGGGGATGGACAAAACTTTTAAAAATATATTCTAAATAAAACAGTTACATTTTAAAATACAATGATACCAGCATTATAAATATAGTTTTCATAATATTATAAATATAGTTTGTTCTTAATATATTGTTATTAATTTATTCATACCTTGATCAGTATATACCTTTGCATAGTGCAACAGCAGATGCAGTTTTCCTTGAATTGTTTCAAGGAGGCTTAATGACTAGATGATGACTGGCTGAATGTTGATAGAGTTTTTGGCTGTTAATGCTACAGATTATAGAAGGTAGGAAGTGCCGTGGATAAGCATTAGATCAAGAAGCTGCTAAGTTTTAGAAGTTCTGTTCTGAATAAGAGAATTTGTTTAACTCAGCCATATCATCCTCTGACATGATGATTTCATTGTCCAGACAATACTAAAGCTTTAGTTGATGCCTTTCTAAGTTTGTGTTTTATAGTTCCATTTCATATAAATTTTCCCATGCCAAGTTAAAACAAGAAAATAACGGTCATATGAAAATATTTATATTTTCTAAGTGCTTTTGTTTAGTGCATTCTTCCTTAAAGTGGGGAAGATGAATTTACTACAACTCAGACAGCACTAAACTGGGAAAAATGCTGTTGATTGGGAATGATGGAAACTGCAGTGTAACATGTTAAGAAAGTGCCATGCTTGGTTTGTTTGACCTTGGAAACTCAAAATAAAGCTCTCATTTTTCTTCTTTGAGGTGTGCTGATGATTTTTGTTGGGCTGAAAGTGCAAATATAAGGCTTTGGTAGATTTCTGAGCTAAGAAACCTGGGATATGAGTCTCTTTCCATATGCAGATAAACAATTTTCTGAGCTTCATCAAAACAAGACTGAGTTGGTTCCTGAATCTTCACGGCAATACCTTCTCTTACTGGACTGTCAATATTAATCTGAAAAAAAGGAAAGTAGCTTTTATTTTACTTTTTCAAGAATAGTCAAAAGGCAAGAAGCTGGACAGAATAAGATGCTGAAAACTGATATTAAGGAAGATGGGAATCTTGAAAATGTCACAATACTTATTTATCTGTGTATGGCTGCCCAATTTGCTAATAACCTGAGAAGCTTGAATATGATTAAAAGCATAAAAAAAGAGAAACCAATAGAAAAACACCAAACACCAACTTACAGAATAATTGAAGCCAAACCAAATGTATTCCAATTTAAAATCATATAAGGGTGTGCCAGACTTAAAGGTTAGGCCCACTGCTTCAATGAAGACCAACAAATATTAGAACCAGTGTGGTGTAGGGGTTATGATGCTGGTTAAGATGCCACTAGAGGTGTCACAGGAGGTCACTGGATAACTTCAAGCCAACTTCTCACAGCTCAATCTCCCTCCCAGGCTTGTTGGAAAAAAAAAAAACTTATTGTGAGTTTGATACTGTGATACTGTGGTATAGAGATACTGTGAATGCAGAATTTAGATCTTGAAGGAATTGTGACAAATAAATCTGACATAAAAATGCAAGGTTGTATAAAAACATAAAGTGATATGGAGATATGATTGCCATTCTTCTGTACTTTTAATTTTGTTATTTTTGAATACCTTTTTCTATAATAGGCAAACAAATGTACAGATGGCTGTTATCCTTTCCATTTTTGGAAATTTTATTTCATTCTGTGAATGTTCTGTCACAGATTTTAAAGTCACATTTAACTGAATTCATCAATATGTTTGATGCTCTTTGGTTGCCATAATGGAGACCCATATCTGGAATTTATATTTAAACATAATAAAGAGTTATGCCATGACATTTGGTAACACAAGATGTGTTGATGATCAATAACTTTGAAAATTTTAAAAAATAATTAGATAAATTCTAATTTGGAAAGAGGCACAACATCTTTGAATATCAAGATAATGCAGTGGGAAGCCTTTCACATGTCATAAACTTCCTGGGCAGCTTTTGATTGGCCTTTCTGGAAAACCAACTGATGGACTTGTGAGACCCTTGGCCTGATCTACCTGGCTTTTTTTAAATCTTCTCTAATAGTTCAAATACTTTCAGTATTCTAAAGAAAGTTGAAAAAGGATCAGGAGGAGAACAGATATAAGGAGTGCCCATAGCTTGTATGTTCTGTTTTTAAACTTAGTATTAGACCACCAAAATAAATGTAAAATGACTATAATATTTAATGTACCATTAATTCATTGTACATTTATTTATAATGTATTTATTTATAAAGGTGGCTTTCTAGATACATGTCTCCTCTCTTCAAATACCTGCTTGTGTAGTCTTATGTTGAGGTATATCTGGAAGTAATGAGGTATTTCTCATCAGTAAAAAAAAGAAAATCCTTATCATTATTCCAAAGCCATTGGTGAGGTTCCAGTCTGCAATACAAGTTGTCAACTGGGAGAAATTATTCAAAATGCTCAACATCTGTGAGATCATCCACATGTTTTTTTTCATGTAAAACAAGAACAATTGTATTGTACACCTCTCCAATTTATTAATTTACCTCTTTTGGAGCCTGAGGTTGGATATATGCTTTGAAAAGTTTCTGTGCCTCTGAAATTCTTTTCCTCTGGGATAAAATCTTCTTATACTTTTCACAAGCCAACCAGAATTCCATGTTTTCATCACTATATTCTGTCTTCAGATAGGACTTGTAGACGATTGGCCCATCTGAAAATGATATAGAGCCAAACATTAATTTGCAAACCACAGTGATTATTATATCAGTTAAGGTTTAATCTCAATATGAGATATCCCATGAGGGATCATTTTTGAGACTTTACGACTGGAACTGGATGAAAATGTTACCTCAGCAGATAACTGGATATTGTTTTTCCCTTCCCATCTCCCATGATATGTATGTTAAAGGAATATTCAATATTTGTTTATAATATTTCTGATTATTCCCATTTTAAGGACCTATGACCCTATCATCTACTATACTATTTATATACAGTACTATAGTATAGTATACTATTCTACTATACTATACTATAGTATAATATACTATTCATTATCATGGTAGTGTAGGAGATTTTGGGGTGTCAAGCTAAAAGCTCCTAAATCAAAGACACCTTCCCAGGAGAACAAACTACTATCTGAGCTATATGGTGTTAAATCAGGCAACCACCCCATTACAAAAGCACTTTATTCGAAAAACTACACTAACATCTTAAACATAAATCACTTAAAAGATCAAGAAATTCTGATAAGGTGGGAAAAGATGTATTTGTCTAGATCCTATAGCATGTTACCCTATCTTTCAATCACCAATGATGTTTAAGCATAGGCATTTTGACTTCAGAAGAGAACCCTGTCATCTGGTACATTGCATCAGACAGGGAAAGCCAAGGAAATGAACCAATCTGCTCAAAAGCAGGGCAGCATAGTCTCTTACTCAGGGTAGGGAGAAGAAAAATAATTAAGAGACTGTGACTATAGAGCTTATTCTTGAAACACAGCAGTTGCTGAAATTCTTTGTTATGCTTTCTTAAGTTCCTTAAATAAATACTGAAGAAGTTCTTTGATGCCTTGTGAGCTTGCCTACATGAAGTGGGATAAAGTCTGACATTGCCAGTGCCTGTCAAGAGCCTCCTCATAATCTGTATTTATATGGAAAATGAGTGAGAGCCTTTATGAGCGTGAAAGTGAAAAAAGGGACAAATACAGAATGAATGGGTGATAGAGTGAGTGATGGAGTGATGGAGGGAGGAGAAAACTAACTGGCACAGAATAAGCAAGAGTATGTGAGGCAACATGACAGAAGAACAAGGAGAAAGGGAAATAAGTGAGTGCACATTCCTGTGATGGAAAGAAATAATCATAGATAATCTGTTTTTAAATTATGGTTAGAGCTTCAGAGACC
>JANHZU010007224.1:306286-317354 GCA_032468055.1 Acrochordus granulatus
GGTGGAGGTTCCAGTGCCTAATATTTCTGATAAATGGATATGTCTTTTCAGTAAAGCAAAAAAAAAAAAAAAATGCAGAAATCCCCCACCCATCCTGAAAATCAGCAGGTTTAACCAATCTGACAGATGGTTAAACCTGCTGGTCCAGCCATTTATTGGTATTCACCTCTTCCCACGCAACACATTAAGGAGACTGATGGTTGGATGTTTTTCAGCAAATTAGTGTTACATTTTCTCTTGAGTTTGAGAGTTATATTCTATATGAAGCAAGCTAAATTCTGTAAAATTCAATCCAGTTTTTGTCTCTGTGTTACATTCCCTTCTTTAAAGTTTGCAATTGTTCTTTTTGAATTGGAAGTAATGATATTTGCATTAATCAGATCATTTTCTGTGGGGAACACTGACATTTTAGACAGATTGGGTGTGATAGTATATTACAAACTGAGAAGATGAATAATCTGAAATGTTCTTAGCAGAAGTCCATTTTTATAAATTCCTCAGTTATGGCAGGTTGCTGTTAGGTTGCAATTTCTGATACCCTTTTAGTCTGACAGTTGGTAAGTTTCTGCCTTCAGTCAAATTATAGACAAATAGGAAAAAGTCATTCTGGGGTCTTCCTTTTCCACTTTACCTGGATCTTTTCAATCAGATTTGGAAAGATGGCTCAACCTACCATTCTGATCATTTGCCACCTCACCCCAGCCACCCCAGCCTGGCCTACTTTAGCAACAATGATTGGTGGATCGCTGCCTAAGAAGTGATCAATTGAAGTATTTTAATTTATCCTGTAGTAAACTACTAGGATAGCATTACTTCCCAACTACGTTAATGAGACAAAATTGACATCAAAATTCCTATCAGAAAGAGAGAAATAAAAAGAAAAATACAAATGGTTTTTCCAGGACTCAGAACACAAGTCTTATAGTGCTCTCTTCGCAATATATGTTGGCATACTTCCTGCTGCCTCATGGACTGGAAGACAACGTGCTAAATTGGCTATTTGAATATGTCCTATTCCATAAATATCTTTTACCTATTCTCATTCCATCCTATTGTTCTGATTAGTAATGATGTATTAACTCACATTTAGTAGCCAAAAGCTTTTCAAATGACTGAGACCACAGAAGTACTTCTTCCAGGCTTATTCTTTGAGAAGCAAGGACAGGAAGAGAAAATACAAAATTAGAGTAGCCATACTTTCATAATTAGCTTTTATAAAATCTGAGACTAAGGATATTGAAGATCTATCCTTGTGCTTTACTAAGCATCCCTGAATTTGATTCCTAGGTATTTCAGACCAAACCATGGAGAGAGGAAAAACAATACCAGCATATTTCATATGCTGCAGAATATCTATTTAAATTTAAATAATTCACCTAAAATAATTAAACCAGATATAATATTACTGTACATTGGCCTGTCTATCAAGACAACATAGGACAGTGTATCAGAGCTTCAGAAATTTGGATAAAACTAGTTGGCAACAAGCAGGTAAAGAAAATAGTTTGTCTGTATATCTGTGTAGATACATGATGGGGCTTCCAGTACCAATACTGAGGCTTATTTGTATTTTGTATTAGAAATCACCTTGAAGATGTTTTTATTCTTAAAGGCATTTTGTCTGCCTGTAAAATGAATAAATGAATCATTAATCAACTCTGGACAAACCTACAAGGAAAATAAATGTTACTGAACTTACTTCAATATTAGGATGTATCTTACTTAAACCTCCTCTGTTGAGAATTTGAAATATTCATTTTCAAGCTTTCTTATGTAACTACCATTTTCCTTTGTAATGGAAATCATGCACAGTTTTTAAACTGTACATTTACTCTTTCATACTCAACAGGTGCACTTGGAAATACACAAATAAACAGCCCAGTCAACCTTTACTTTAAAAATAGACCCACAGAGTTGATTGGGACCTATTCCTAGGCAAGTAGGATTACAGACATTACATTAGAAAGATACCATTGAAAGGAAGAATAGTATTGAAATAACATATCATAACAATGATATTATAATGTTATGTTATAATTTTCATAATTATTGAAAGGGATAGGTCATTAAGGATTTATACTGTTTATAATTGGGAAATGAATTGTCTGGCATTAAAGAAATTATAAGGCTTATCTCTTCTAGACTGCCTTGTGCTGGAATCGAAATCAGAGACACTTGTTTTCATCTGTTACTTTGTCCTGATGTTACCTCCCAAACACTCACAAAAATAACTATTATTTTAAACTTTAGCTATAATGCATTCTTGATTAAAAATAAAATTGTCCTCCGGAGATTGAAACCCAATAAAAATTCATAAAACAGCCTGGCTGTTTGCACGATTTTATAGACTTGTTAATTTATAATTGTCTTCATTATTTTTATTGAAATATACAAATAGATAGGTATATACAAATATCTGTCTGTGTATGTCTATGTGTTCTGATAGTAGCACCCCTGAGGCTGTAGTCATTTATAAACAATTAAATGAGGCAATCCTTGATGACACTGTAATCTGGGTTATGTTTGTTTAGTACCCAGAACTACTATTTAGGAATCAATGGCAATAAAAGGTGTGCAGTTTTTTAATTGACCAGAATTCATCAGGCAAAATATTAACCAAAGGGAGAAACAGAAGAAAGTGTAAACTGTTAGGTCAAGTGGTTCAAGTCATGTGGTTTGCAGTTCAAAAAAAAAAATACCCCCTACACACACACATGCACACACAAAAGCAACAGACAGCCTTTGTGCTTCACAGCTTGTGCTTCACTTTCATTATCCTTGAATTTCAAACCTAGATTAATACTAATAAGAGTACAAATGACTGCAGTTTTTAAATTCTAACTTAAACTGACTTTGACTACTGAACAGTGTCTTCAAGGGAGATACATACACAATACACACACACAATACACACACACAATACACACACATACATACAGTGTAGATAGATAGATAGACAGACAAAATGACAGACATCTAGATAGACAGACAGATATCTCCCCTGTATACAGTGTATGTGTGTGTGTATAAATGTGTTTGTGTGTAATAGAGATAGATCCCTATTTGTTCAATGGAACTTTATCTCCCTACATACCCAGTCTTTTCCCAAATTGTTGTATTCCCAAACCTTTCAGAGCATTTTAAAATGAAAGCATGGAGGGTTATGAATGGGGCTAGGGTAACAATTCATCAAGGGATCCTGTTTTATCTGTAGTTATCCACAAATGGATTTAACTTGAATATAAACAGCACTTTCATGACTGTTAAACATGGGTCATTGAATTCTCCAGATCCACGATGCTCAGCCTAATTTTTTCCACTATTTTTTACTTGGCATCTCTGGGCTTACTCCAGAACCTTGTGAGAAGAATATCCACATAGTTTCAAGCCTAGATGACAATTGATCTGTTTTGCACATGGTCTGGAGTCAGAAAATATATAAGTAAATTAATCACAGATATGAGCTCAAAACCTGGTGGAGTAAAGCCCCTGAGAAGTCCATCTGACTAAGAAACTGGACATTTCCCATGTTAGTCCATCTCTGGATTGCCTTTTCTGAAAAAGTTAAGGTTTTATACATGCTTTTACAAAAGCATATTTTTATATTCTTCAATAAAGATTGGCCTCGACTGATAAAATGTTCTAGGTCAGCAATGACCTTAATAGCTAAACGATTTGGTCCTGACACTCTTCTGATCTAGATGTTCTGATTACTGCACCATAGTGGTTCTCTGCAAAGAAAGCTTTCTGTTCTATCAGTGGCATTTGTGCTTATAATTTCTCCATTTAAAAGAAAAAGGAACTGCTTACCTCTAAACCACACTTTGAATTTTGACTGGGACCCCATCTAGGATTTGACCCAAAGTTTTTTCCTCCTCTTTCTATTGTTATTTGCTTCCAAAAGTGTTGTATAAATGTGAGTAGGACAAATAGAATGTGAAGCTCACTCTTGGAAAATTGAAAATTACTGGTCAACTCTTTGTTACGTAAATAGGGATTTTTGTTGATTGGCTTGTACTTACTTGGAAATGATTCTATTTGTGCCATCTCTGAAAAAACTGCAAAGCCGAAAGTTGCTGTGATTCATAATCCTCGATGAAGAAAACAAATATATTTAAGCATGCTGTTCAAGGGATATTTGTAAGATATAGGCAAGATGGTAGTTTTTCTGTATTGATGCAATTTTAGGTCATCTTCCAGAAAAAAAAATAGTTCTGGTCTTATCGGGGCTTACTTTGAGCTCATTATGTATGAGTGGAGCTAATATCCTGCTTATTACCTAGCTTTCAATCCCTGCAAGTTTATACACTTTTTCCTTCTTTGTCTTATATGCCTGGGATAGTTCTGAGAATGTGATGAAACCTTCCTAAGTTCCTCAAAATCTACCTGTTCCATTAAGCCTTAGTTTCATGTCTCAAATTCTCAAGTCTAACTGTACCTAAGTTTAAGATCTAGCATGTCCCTATAATATGCTTCAGTCTCCCTCTTATTCTTGTTTTCCTGAGTTGAATTTTAAATTGTAAGCTCCCTGATGTTTTTTATTTTTAGTGTATCTGTATCAGGGGGCACCATCCATATCATCATCATCATCATCCACCAGGTATCTTTTCTTATTATATTGCACTCCTGTGTTCATGTTTCTGGTAGCTAAGATGTACCAAATGCAGTAGAATTTTGGAAACATAATGAGTTGGTTGTTCTCTTTCTTTCTCTTTGTGGAGAACTGATTCAAGAGGAAAGCAGCATCTTTGCTGCCCCTGTGTGGACTCCTCTGATAATGCTTTCCTATGTCCTCTAATGTTTCTTACATACCATCAGAAGATCTATGCAGTTAAGCTGAGGAATGATGAACAATATACAATAGTCAGTTATCCTGAAAAGAGATGCCCTTTAGATGTGCCTGGGTATACATCTGTGTATACTTTTGTAATTTCTAGATTATTGGAAATGTACTCTTTAAAGTGAATATCCAGAATGGCTTAAGAGCAGGACTGGTTTTATCATCAGCTATAGTGGATATATCTGTAAGATCTATGAATCAAGGTAAGTTGGATGTGTTCAAACTTGAGATAGCAAGATTGAACATTGACATTTTGGAAATCAATGAACTAAAATGTACAGGAATGGGCAAATTTAATTCAGATGACTACTATATCTATTAGTGTGGGCAAGAGTCCTTTAAAAGAAATGGAGTAACCATCATAGTCAATAAAAAAAGTGAGAAAAGCATTACTAGGGGACAATCTCAAAAATGACAGAATGAACTCAGTTTGAATCCAAGGCAATACATTCAAAATCACAATAATCCTAATCTATGCCCCAACCACTGATGCTGAAGAGGCTGAAGTTGACTGGTTCTTTGAAGGCTTTCAACACCTTCTAGAGCTCACACCAAAAAAAGATTTCCTTTTCATCACAGGGGATTGGAATGCTAAAGTAGGAAGTCAAAAGATTACCAGAATAACAGACAGGTTTGGCCTTGGAGTACAAAATAAAGCTAGACAAAGGTTAACAGTTTTGTCAAGTGAACAAACTGCTCAAAACAAATATACTTTTCCAACAACCTGAGTGGCAATTCTATACATGGACATCACCAGATGGTCAACACTGAAATCAGATTGATAATATTATTTGCAGTTAAAGATGGAGAAACTACATACAGGACTCCACTGGAGAAGGAAATGGCAACCCATTCCACTATCCCTGCCAAGAAAACCCTGTGGACAGCAACAAAAGGCTAAAAGATAGGATGCCAGAAGATGAGCCTCTTACATCAGAAGGAATTACAAGTAGCTCCAGAAAGCATGAAATTGCTTTGCCACAGCTGAAAGGATGCTCAGCTGTAGACATGTCTGGAGGTGAAAGGGAGATCCAGTGCTGTAAATAACAATATTGCAAAGGAACCTGGAATGTAAGATCTATAAATCAAGTTAAGCTGGATGTGGTCAAACATGAGATGGATAGGAATGGGTGAATTTAATTCAGATGACCATTACATCTACTACCGTGGATTACATCACCTTGCCAACACAGGTCCATATAGTTAAAGTTTTCCTAATAGTAATGAGAGGCTGTGAGAGTTGGATCATAAGGAAGGTTAAAGGTGGAAGAATTGATGCCTTTGAACTGTGGTGCTGAAGTCTCTTGAGAGCCCCTCAAACCAGTCAATCCTACAAGAAATCAACCCTGATTGTTTACTGAAAGGTCATATACTAAAGGTGAAGCTCAAATACTTTGGCCACAGAATGCAAAGAGAGGATTCATTGGAAAAGACTGTGATGATGGGAAAATTGAAGGCAAAAAGAGAAGGGGATGGCGGAGGATGAGATGGCTAGATAGCATAGTGAGTGTGATGGGGGTGGCTTTGGGTGGACTCCTGCAGTGCAGGACAGGGAAGCCTGGCGTCCATGGGGTCACAAAGAGTTGGACATGACTGTGTGACTGAACAACAATAGTAGAATAGCTGCACCTGGATGTTCTGAAAGAGAGCAAATGTTCACTTATTTAATTTATTGTTATACAATTATTACCACGAAAAAAGAGAAGAGATTGTAGAATAGTTTACGTCCTACCAAAATAAATTTTTGGCTTTCAGGTCCTATGCTTTTTGACTTCTTTTGTATTGGGAGTCATCTGTTACTTGGCCTCAGATTTCAAAGTGTCATAGGCTTATCAGGTTCAGTGAATCTTTTAGATTTCAGGGAAGTGTTCAACAACCGTGGTCTTTCCTTCACTATTAGTAAAGTAATAAAAGAAGAAAATAAACAAAATATTTTTCCTGAAAGCCTAAAGCCTTGTAATACACTATGTTTATTTGTTTTTATTTGACATACTAGGGGCTAGTTTGCATTGAATTTAAAATGATAAGTATGTCTATTTAACAAAGATATCTTGATGGAGACTTCTCAGTTCCTCAAAAATGAGCCACAAATCTTTACAAAGCTGTGAAACAAACAGCTATGTATTCAGAACCTGTTAAACAAAAGACTGCTTCATGCTTTTAGAAAAGTGTGCCTTGTTTGCAATAAAATCACTTGTTCTTTTTAAAATAATTTTAAGAAAGTTTACCTGCTTTTGCAAAATTCAGAATTTGGTAAGGCAGGAATTCTCAAACTGTGACTCATGATGGGTGGGTGGGTTTGCAAGCAAGTTAAAGGGAAGTCAACTGTCTGGTTTAAATTTTGATGAGGCTTGTGCATATAAAGCAGAAGTGCCATCAAATCTTCCTTCTTTCACTGAGCAAACCTTGCACACAAAATAGGCAGTAAAATGTCAGCATTTGAGTAGTGGATATAAACCATCCACCAGTCACACAGCTGGTGACTTCTGACATGGCATGTAGTCTAACTTTTGTCAAAGTGTATGTACAGGTATTAGTAAAGTTCAATTTTTTTAACCCGGTATTTTTAATTTCCAGACTTCTACAAAAACAGAAACATTTCTGTTATGTGGTAAGATAAAAACTATTCTGTTTAGTAATAGTGCTGATAAAATAAATTTAACTCAACAAAGTATGAAAATTGCATATATTTTAGTAAGTAATATATTAATATCTTGTCCAATATAATTAATTTTTACTCGTGGGGGAGGGGTTTATGCAATTTCATTTAACTTGGGGGGGTTGAGGGTTAAAATTTTGAAAATCCTTGCCATAAAGGTTGGATTAATTCAACTATAATCCTATCTGCATTGAGGAGTTCACCTGAATGTCAGTAAGGAGTATCAAAAAATCCTCTTACACTTGTACATCAGTGCTACTTAAAGGGTTAAAAACACCCTTTCCTTGCATTTTGAATTCTTACATTCTCTTAACAGATTTATTTTTCAAATGTATAAACTTGGAAACCAAAAATACCCACCCAGTGAGAAGCCTATTTTTCTTTTTTGCATTTCCATGAACCATTGCACTGGACCTCTTCCTAGCTAAAAGAGAGAAACAAAGTAGCTAATTCGTGCAGAGATGCAGCGAAATGGATTTCACCAAAATAAATAATTGTTGCATCTTGTTCCAAGCACACTCAAGAAAGACACACAGTATGACTGCATGTCCCACTTTATCCTTGGAAGAAGACATAGCCAGAACAATGCATCATACATTTATTAATTACTTGGCTTATATGCTGTACCATTTCCAAAATGTTTGAGAAGTTAATAAATAACATCAACACTGAAGTGTGGAAACTCAATAACTTGATCAAGGCTCTGATGGACCCCTTTCAGGCAGCGCATCCTCAAATGCCTCATTGTACAACCATGTTTTTATAGCTGTTAAAAATATGATGGGGAGCGGAGCGTATGGGAATATGATGTCCAAGAGGTGAGGGAATTGAGGTCAAGATTTTATTTTTTGAGGTGCGGTGGCGCAGCGGACTGGTGCCGCCAGTTATGCCGACCTGAATAGGCCAGCATTCTGGCAGGTTCAGTCCGCAGCTCCACATGACGGATGAGCTCCCATCACTTGCCTCATCTTCTGCCCACCCAGCAGTTCGAAAGCACGTTACAACTGGCGAGTAGATAAAATCAGGGTACCACTTCGGTGGGAGCTGGCCGGCTTCGGCGGGTCGGTTGAGGAGAGTGGCGAGAGGGAAAAAGCAGTGCGGAGTGAGTGACGAGGTGAAGGCGACCCACCCTCCTGCCGGGGGCGGAGCAGAAATGCAGAGATGCCCAGAAGCAACATCACACCGGACAGCAGGGAGGGTGGGATTAGTTTACACAAAAATTATATAGATAGCTAACCTATGTAAGCCGCCAAGAGTCTTTGGAAATTGGCGGCATAGAAATATGTGTATAAATAAATAAATAAAGATGCCTATAGATGGCATTCCCTCAGAATTAGGACCCTCCACAAGAAAGCACATATGTATTTTCTGTCAATGTGAATTTTGAGCCATAAGATGCTCCAAATCATACTGGTTGCTTGGGAACAATAATGCATTCATGGTTGGATATGACTCCTGAGAATACCATGCAGAGCCAAGAAAGCAAGCAAACAGAGCATCACAAATCAATCTAAAATTCTCTCTCAAGGCATAAATGATCAGGCTCATATTAGCTTCCTTCAGATACATTATGCAAAGATCTGGAGAAGGCTGTAAAACTGAAAAAAGTAGAAAGTAAGAGACAAAAAGAATGACGAGAAGCAGTGGATAGATGGACGCATGATGGATTCAGTTTATGCTGTAGATAGGTGCACTGCTGGAAGACCATTGGAAGACCTGAAAGGTTAGTGGAGGGTTAGTGGACTTAGTGACACATTATCAGGGAGAATATATATCTATGTGGTAGTTATGAATTGACATTGATAGCACATAATAAATTGCTTTTATGCCTTTCTTACAAGGTTTCCATGAGTTGCCCACTGTAAGAAGCAGAATTTTGAATTATCCTTTCACAGGACTTTTAATAGCTTCTGTAATGGTTAAATAAATTTGATTGAGCATATTAGCAGTGTCTGAATATGGGTGTTCTGAAACATACATTTAGAAGTATTAATTTCATAGCATAAATCTAATAGCATAGCAAAATCTGCATGATATTAGATCAGAGACAACTGAGTTTTCTGATGGGAATGGCTACAAGTTGGAAGTTTGTAAAACTCCTTTTCTAATACATTTTGTTAATTTAGCTTGAAATTTTGACCAGTATTTTCCCTCCCTCCCTTGAACTATCATATGCATGAAAAGGAAGTGGACAGTTAAGGGACTTGCACTTGGATCCTTATTAGAGATAAAGAATACCATGTGAATGTGCTACCTCGCAGCCTAATTTATTTCAAAAGGATGCTGTATGGATGAAAGATGGAAGTGGGTTTAACTCATTATATATTTCATCTCTGCCTCTTTGGAAGAAGAGTTGGTTAAACTATATTAACAAATGGACAAGAAATCTAACTCAACTTTATTATTTTATAATAGTAATTGTTTTACTGTATTTTAACTTTCTAACATAAACATAAACGATCAAACCAGTACAATGGAACCTTGGATTATCAGTACTGCGGTAACGAATATTCTGAAAGATGAGCAAAAATTAATGAGTATTCTGCAAGATGAGCAAAATTTTTTAATAAAATTTAACTTGGTTAATGAATGAAAACTTGCAAGACAAGCATTGCGCGATAAGCTCGCATGGGAAATCTCACAATTGAGCCAATAGTTCTCTCTCGCTGCGTAAAAAGTATAAATTAAATGAAACCAGTAGTGTTGGTGAAAGTTGTTCAAGAGAAAGAACTCCTGAGATTCAAATTTCAGATTCTCCTTCCAAGCAATAACCTTCCTCCTCTTTTCTTCCCTCTCATCTCCTTCACTTTTCAAAGTGGACAAAGATTGACCCTCCGTCTTCCCTGTCACACACACACACAACCATACACAGAGCCCTCCTAGCATGGCATCATCCAGCTCATCTCCCTCCTTTCAATCTCTTCTCCCCGTCTCATAGCACGTAGGCAGGTTATGATAAGCAATATTTCCAAACCACCCAGGAAAGACCGCTGGGAAAGTCATTACCAAAGGAAAAAGAAAAAGGCTGTTTTGCCATTTGAGCAGTGGCAGTGGATCCTCCTGATCCAACAGGGCCACCAAGACAGCAGCCGGCTGAGCAGCAGCTGATTGCCAGAAACTGCCTCAGAGAGGATCCATTGTAGCTGCTCAATAAGATTAGCACTAAAATCAGCACACTTTTCCCAGGAAAGGCCAGATGAACATCCTAGAAACAAGAGAGAACAGAACTTCAAGGCTAGGTGGAAATCCTCTTACCTAAACCAAGGGTCCATCAAGAACCATCACCCAAATTAAACCACAGTTGTTATTCTTTGCACAGCTTGAATCAGACCCTTAGGGACCCCTGCCTCAAAATCTTCTAGCAAAAGTTAAAGTGCTGGTTAATTTGTTTTATTTTACATTATATTGTGTATTAATAATTGTTATTTGTTTCAGATATTAGGGACAATCTTTTGTACATAAAATACTATTGAAAATGATTTTTATATGAATAATTTTGGATGTGTGGAATGGATCATCCAACTTTACATTATTTCCTATGGGAAAATTCACTTTGGTATATGAGCATT
>JANHZU010007224.1:325090-335645 GCA_032468055.1 Acrochordus granulatus
GCAGCAGGGAGGCTGGTACAGTAGCAACAATCCCAACTGGTCCCAAGAGCCCAATCTCAAGAACAGGGTCTCACAACTGGAAACTTGTGGAGCAAACAGTTGTGGAGCAAACTGGAGGCAAACAGCGATTCTCGGATGACCACTGCCACCCCACCCCCCTGCCCTTGGATCTTGGCTGGTGCCAAACCTTGAACCTGGCTGGACATATCTCCGAGGGAGCAACCCCGCCCCTTCAGGAGCCAGCCAAGTCTTGGTGATGCATGCCAGGTCGGCCAGCTCCTCCTCGATGATGTCTCTAATCAGAGGAGCCTTGTTGTTAACTGACCCGGCATTCATCAGCAGATGCTAGATTTAACAGCACATACTTGGCTGTAGTCAGAAAAATAAAATCAAATTGATTCTCAGGAAGAACAGCTCCTGGCAAATACCCATAAAGAGAGAGCAATAATGTTTAACGTGTTCCATTGATTCAGTTGTTCCTCTATCACATGGACACTCTGTTTGAAGGGGATTTTTCTCCTTACAGTTTTAAAATCCCCTAAATAGGTACAGCACTATAAATTTCAATTCATTGCCCTGTGAGACAAATGTATAATTTTAGAAATTATGATTATAAATGTACTCTTTTAGAAATTATGATTGGGGATCTCTGAAAATATTATTTGTGGCTGTACTGCTTTCCATTTTTCATAAGCTATATGCCTAGATATATCACACATCCCCCAAGTCACTCCACGTCTCTTATCTATACATTTTATAGGGTTTTGATGAATTGACTCCAAAATTTGGTGAGAACTTGTAGGAGAATGATGAAGTTTCATGAGAGTTGGTAATCCTTTCAGATGTGGGCCATTAATAAAACCTAATAAAGTAAAATAAAAACAAAGTTCAGTACTGAAGAGTTTTCAGATTGATATAAGGGTAAAAGCTGGAATGGGTCTCATGGGACATCATATTATTAATATCTAAGATTATCAAGCCTCCAGAATGGACATTCTAGAAGAGACCACTAGTAAGGTGAACATTTTACTCTTTCTTTAACTGTATGCACTATTCCTGTTTCCTGTACTGCTATCAAGTGAAAACCTAAAATGGATGCCACACCTTCCACATATACTGTGCATTGTGAGCTTTTCAGAATGTGTTAAAATTATTCCTGTGATTAAATGTTTACAGGAATGAAACATTTGAAGAAGCTACTATCATTTTTGGAACAATTGCACTTAAAAAAATGTTTAATTCTTGAAATTTGGTTCTCTGATAACTTTAGACAGAAAAGTAGTATTTGCATTGGTAATTTTCAGACTGGTCTTCTGATATTGAAATATACATACTAAAAAAATTAAGCTGGATGCATTACTAATTTTATAACAAGTTTGGACTAATATAGGCCCTTTTCCAATAAAGCATTAATGATATCGCTTTTCACTTGAATGGCTAAATATCCTTATTAGAAGAGGCTTTGCTCATCTGTTGAAATATCTTATTTCTTTTATTAAATGAATGAACCTCTTAATGGATCTCTAAGAGAAGAGAAAACAAAAAGAAATAAAAATATAGTATAATGCCAACAGATTGCAGACCAGTTTGGCCAATCTGGACCCATGTGCACTATAGATGACATGCTATTCTGAAACATGTAATTGACTGATTATGTTCATATCATGTGTGTTTTATACATATGAATCTTGAAACTGTTTATTTTGAAACATCATTCTTAATATAAAGAACATATATTTAATTAGTGTATTAGTATTAATAGGTACAAATAGTAACATTTATCAATATTAGTATTCCTCCAAAACAGGTTATGTTTTTAGTCTTCTAACAATAGATCTCTTCTAAATATTGATGCATGCAATCAGTCTAAAGTCTGCATTTCTTTATCTTCTCACATTGGAGGAAGAAGAAGGCAACTATCTCTATGTTGTTCTTCTAAGGACCCTTAACATGAGAAAAACCTAACCCCATTTCATCAAATTCAGTTGTTATCTTAGAATGCAGTTACAACTCTTTTTGGCTGCCTAGGAAAAAGAAATGGTATGTTTAATCATAATTACTATAATGTGAGAAAGATCAGGATGGAGAATATCCAGGATGGCACATGGATCTCCCTGTCCTTTCCCACAATCAGAGTGTTGAGTGCCTTGAAATACCAGAACAAGGAATTAAATGATTAATATTATTACTGTCCTCAACAGTGGAATAATTTACTGGTCTGTTCATATGAGGTATTTCCAAAGTAGGCAGTTCATATAATCCACCTTTTTGAGACTGCATTGGAACAAAATAATATAGACTTAACATTTGTCATGAATAACTTCAGTATATCTTGTGAGAGATCCCTAAGCTTCATAATAATTAAATCATGGAGTCTTCAGTTCAGTCTTTGTATTGTTGTACTAGACAATCCGAAAATTTCATTTCAGTACTGAATTGGCAAATAACAGAGAAAATAATTGTTGTTGGGAGGTGGAACACTATGAATATAAATACTTTTCTTACCCTCCTTCCAGCACTTTCCTCCTTCTTTCTGTAGAGAGGAAATATGGTTGACCCGATTGATGGAGAGATTGTATCATCTATTATTAGATACTAGAAATGACACTGTGTGATTTCATTCTATTCTGAGACAGCATGTTCAGATCTCTGAAAGACAACAAGGAATATGAACATCAAAATAACACTTTGGTTGGTAAAGAAAACTTGATACTTTATTACTAAAAGCAATGTGAAGAGCCTTGCCACACAGTCTGTATAAACACCAATTTTTCCAGGCACACAGCCCAAAATAATCTGGTAAGATGCATTTATCACTTTTTGTCTCTCTATCTCTTTGCTCTTGAAATAAAGAGAAGTTATATGAAGAGGAATTGTGTTTTCATGAGTGGCATTAGTGCTACATTAATGAAAAAGCTGTATTAGTCTTAGTTCTTTCCTGCCCTAGAAGTTCAATATAGGACCTTGAAAACAGAAGACAGAATTTGTAAGTATGTTGGCAAGTTTAGAATATGTTTTTTTAAAAAAACTTATTATAGGTATCTTGCAGTGTGAAGAAAGAGTTTTTAATGTTTGAGCCAAGACAGCACTTCTCATTATCATATGTGCAGTCGACAATCAGACAAGAGCCCAATGGAACATCAGCACCACATATTGGATATCATCTTGTCATCTGAGATCAATACATTAACTGAAAGACAGAGGATAAGCCAGATGCCACGTACATATCTGGCCTTTAGTACATCTCCATTCTTTTTGGTCTTATGACATTTTTTCATTGAGATGATTGCCTGCCTGACAGTAAAGTTCACCCTTCATACCCGATAGTATTAAATATTATGTAATTAATTTATTTTTCCTTCCAACAATATCTAGTTGACTGGCTGAGATAACATGCAAATTAGCAGTATCAGAGTAAGGGATTAAGTTGGACTGAGAGATTTGTTAGTCAACAATATAACAAGTTGAATAAATATATACAATAAAACCAACAGAGATAGAAACTGGTGGCTTCTGATTTTGCTAGTTATCACATGTTTCCCATCATGTGGAATTTGTGCTTTTGCTTATCTGATGTGATGTAAATGCATAATAATTCTCAGCGGTGAGAAGAAAAAACATACAAAGACACACCAGGTGTGATCATCCTAGCAAGATAGTATTAGAAAAATGCGGCTGTGGGGATTATTTGTTGGCTAGTGGTATAGCATAATTAAAAAGATTTTTTCTTCCTCCCTGACTCCCAGAGGAGTTTTCCAACTTTTCTTGAAGTGTGTATGAATTTATTCTTCTTGAAGGAAAAAAATAGAGCACCTCTGATGAAGGAATAAGAAAACAATTATAAGATGATTTTTTTTCCATTTTATAGACAACAATTCATGAATTTATTCATTTATTTATTAAATGTATATGCTGCTGAACTCAAATACAACTCTCAGCAGCTTACAATAAAAACATAAAAACAGCAATACATAATAAAAACAATTTAAAATTAAACACAAAAAACAGCTGGGCAGAGAGGGGAGAAGCAAGAAAGAGGTTGGAACTAAGTATAGTATTGAGGCTCCAAGCCAGGTGGCAGAGCCAGGTCTTAAGGCCTTCCAGAAGGCTGCAAGGGTGAGTGCAGATCTCACCTCTGGGGGGATGATGTTCTACAGGACAGAAGCCACAGCAGAAAAGGCTCTTCTTCTTGACCCCATCAGCTGAAATTCCTTGGCTGATGGGATCCACAGTAGGCCTCTTCTGCTGGCTCTGGGTTCATCTCCATTGGGATGAGATGATTCTTCAGGTAGCCTGGTCCCATGCCATGAAGGGCTTTAAAGGTCAAAACACCTTGAATTGCCCCTAGAACCATCTGGACAGCATCATTTTGCGCCAGCTGCAGCTCCAGATGCTCTTCAAAGGTAGCCCCATGTAGAGCACATTGCAATAGTCCAATAGAGAGATGATCAGGGCATGAGTGACTGATTGTAGGGACTCCTGGCTCCAGGAAAGAGCATAACTGGCACACAACATGAAGCTGTGCAAAGGCTTTCCTGGCTGCACTCGCAACCTGCTTTTCAAGTAGGAGTTGCAAATCCAGGAGAATCCCCAAGTTATGCACCGGGTCTATCCAGGGTAGTACAACCCCATCAAGAGATAAAGATGGAAATGTCCCACCTCCATGCAGAGGGAGATGGCATAAGAGTATCTCAAGGACACCAGATCACACAGGGTGTGATCAGACCATGAAAAGGGGGACAACAAAAGCACTCCTTCTAATTCACCTTGCCATTGCTCCGACAAGAAAATCATGTCCAGAGTGTGGCTACTGTCTCGAGTGGGGGTCTCAATAATCTGGAAGAGGCCCATGGCTGTCATGGAAGCCATGAACTCCTGAGCCAAACCTGAGGCCAAACCCAGGGAGGGTAGGTTGAAATCCCCCGGGACCATCAGCCTGGGGAAATCCACCGCCAGCCCTGAGATAGCCTCAGTCAGCTCAGGTAAGGAAGATGTTACGCAGCAGGGAGGCTGGTACAGAAGCAACAATCCCAACTGATCCTGAGAGCCCAATCTTGTCATGTTTAGTGGTATTCCCTTGAGATGTAGAGAAAAGAACACTGATGATACTTAATTTAATAATTTCTTGGAAGATAATTAATAGCTTACATGCAGCTGTAGTTTCTTCCTGTCTTTGTAAACTGGCAAAAGAAAACATGTTGATTTTATCTCAAAACAGCTGTACTGCTATGAACTTAGGAAAATAGGGGAGTACATTTTTTCCAAAGATGCTACCATGTTGGGCAGATACATATTTATAATAAGGCTCCAAACTTTCTTTTATTTTAGGCACATTTTAAAAAGAATGGAAGTACATGTGCTGCAGTCATTTTCTCAATCCTCTGCTTTTTGCAGTTTCTGCTATGAAGGTGGCAGTTTAACATGATTGCTTGAGGTCAAGGATGGTTTGAAAGAGTGAAATAATGCTCAGGTCAAGGTATGAGTCAATGAGTTAAGGTGTAAACATAAGGTGTACAAATAAAAAGGAAGTATGCATATGAGCAAGAGTAGAGGCAGGAATAGAAATAGAGACTCATCAAATACGTTCATGAATCATTTTGGAATACTAGTTAAGACAATTTCATGTCCTCAGTCCACATAACACCTTCCTTGAAGAATCACCAGGATTACCATTGAATATACTATTTGCAGTTCAAGTAGCTGGATAGCATCTTTAAAGTTGTTCAGAACTCAAAATAGTGACTGCATCCTTTTTTGACAAACATCGCTCATCCTCCAAAACAGCTATGTGTTGGGTCTCTAAGGCATTAACACCATCCATCATGGAAGTACATATACTTCAAATGATTTATTCAGATCACAACACAATCTCAGCAATATGGAGTTCTGGAGAAATACTAGCCTTCCGATGGAAAATGAATGAGGGATTATTACTTCATGATGCTGTGTCTGAGACATAATACATATTGGTGAAACAGGCTAAATACTAAAGAGAAAAATGAAGGGCTACAGTTGTTTGTAATCAATATAATAGAACATGTCAACAAATCCATTGATTTTTATAGATGAGGAAAAAGCCTTTGAAAATTTGCAGTGGCAATTCCTGCTGCCAGTACTGAATAAAAAGAACTAAAAAGTTTTAGTTTTGGGTTAGAAGTATATACCAATGACAAAAAAGTTAAAATCATGGTGAATGGAGCTCTCTCTGAAGATACTTAAGTCAGTAAAAGGACAAGGGAAGGATGTCCACTCTGCCCTTATTCTTTGTAATTGCTCTGGAAATACTGGAATAAAAGATTCAAGGTAATAACAAATATCAAATCTTTAAATCTATGGAGGAGAATATAAATTTAAATGCAGATTATACAGTATCACAGAAGCACAAAGTGCAATTAAACAAATAAGAAAAGAATTCACTACTTTGGGGTGAATACAAATTCCATGTCCAAAAAATAAGAATTACAAGGTACTAATGCAAGTCAGTATCTCACAGGAATTATCTGGTTAAGATATAGTGCATTCAGTTCTGCACTTGATAGATAATAGTCAAGAAATGGATCAAACTAAATATCCTAAATTAGGATAAGAAATCAAAAGTGATCTGAAAAGATGGACAAAATCCACCAAAAAGCCACCTTGGTTAGGATCAATTGCAGTAAATAAAACAAGTATATTACCCAAGATAAATTACTTGATACTACAATATCAGAGAAAAACATCAGTAAAAATTGGCAGAAAATTTTTACTAAAAAAAACTAAGAAAAAAAAACTAAGAAAACTAAAAAACTATAAAAAACCTTATAGACTAAGCAAAGTGCTAGAGTGAAGTTAAAAATTAAATCTTCCAAATTTTAAATTGTAACGTAAAGCAAGTTCCCTAGATGGATGGCAAATTAGCTATATGGACCAAATATATGTCAGTACTGAAAGGAGTTGGCCAAACTAATCAAATTCATAGATATTTATGATATAGAGACAAAAAGGAGGATAAAATTTTAAAGGAATGTATTATCAGAAAAAAGTTGATAAAAACATTAAATTACATGAAGAAAATAAGTTCACACATTTCAACATTCTCTTTCAAATGCTTTCTATGTTTCAGACAATTATAGTAAGAAACTTCTAAATTGCATATGCAGATATGGTTCATTCAGACTTAATAGATTAAAGAAACAGGAGGAATTATCAGTAAGGGCTAGTATATACACATGGCTGATATGTTTACAAATTGCTAGAAAGGTAATTTTTATCTAAGCAAGGAGGGACAAAAATTAAAACAAATATTCATAGAACAGAATAATAAAACTTAAAGTAGTATTGCAATCATCAATTTTAAATAATTCAGTGGAGAGTGTTTCGATTTATTCAATATGATTGGAGTAAAAAAAGGTTATATCTTGTTATTTCTATGCATAATACATGTCAATTATCTATTATATAATGATATGTGTAGGTGGTTGTGTGTATAAATATCTACACACAAACACAGACACACAAGATATAGACACATACACACACACTCACACTTATACAGTATATACACATATCCCTTCAACTTATGTCTATATGTATCCAAATCAGAGGTCCAGTTGAAGAAGCATGTTGCTGGTCCTCTTGTTCAAGGCATTTTGTCAGATGGGACTTAGGAGGAAAGACTTTTTGCTGGGGCCCTGTGAAACATCCTTTGCCAGGAAAAGACACTATTGGTCTCACTTGGCCAATTCTGCTGGCCTTCCAGAAGGTGCTTAAAACATGGTTCTGACAACTGGTCTGAAAATCACATGATGGAATTCAGCTTACGAGATAGTTATATAGGAGTTAACTGGAATGCACTGTCCTTTTTACCATTTTGTTTGTATCTCTTTAATTTGTTTACATTTGATTTTTTTAATGGATATTGAGTTTTCTATACTTTCCCTGAGTCACAAAGGATGGGGGCTATAAAAATGGATAAATAAATAAATAATGGCTCACCAAATTAAGCAAACTGACAAATATGGGGAAGTTGTTATCATCATGAGGGGAATTACAACAGGGAAGCTAAGAAGCAATTCTCCAAAACTACCTTCTTCCAATGTCTCTCCACAATTCCCACAACATACCAGCCAAGGCGTTCATGACTAAGGATGACTAGA
Organism: Acrochordus granulatus; assembly: GCA_032468055.1. Lineage (NCBI taxonomy): Eukaryota > Metazoa > Chordata > Lepidosauria > Squamata > Acrochordidae > Acrochordus > Acrochordus granulatus. The sequence continues at coordinate 333,226 of JANHZU010007224.1, forward strand.
ATATATGATTTCTCAGTTAAGTACCTAGTACCTTACTCACTACTTACTCACTTACTACTTACTCAGCCTAGTACCTTACTCACTACACCAAAGTGGCTCTCACATTTCAGAATCACAGCAGGGGGTATTAGTGGGGATTTCACTCTGAATGTATAAAAAATTGGTGATGAGGAATACTGTGATTTCTGTTTGTTTTTTAGTAGGGGTGCTGTGATAGGCTACAAGATAGAAAACAAAGGCTTTCATTTTGAGATTATAGAATTAAAAACAGATTTGTCTTCTTGATTTGCTGTTCCCTTCTAATCTGACCAGGGCTCAGAATAATTATCTAACATTTCAAAGACAAGGACCAGCTCACTGGGTTCTGAAGTGAACTTTGAAGAGAACATTACAGTTATAGTTAAAATAAAGATAAAAGGAAAGATTGCACAACTCCAAAATGCAAGAAACCAACATGGTAACCAATTCTGCTTCATTCAAGGAGTCTGATATAAAAATCACTTTCATCTCTTTTTCAGTTGTTCTTTCTTATTCAGATCAGGTCTCAGAATAATGATATAGCATTTGGGGGAAAAGATGCAGCATAGTAACCCAGCTGCTGAAGACAAAATGGAGAAGATCTCCACTGCCACCATGTATTTCCCTTTAGTGCTCAGATAAGTTGGAACAAATGATATCCAAACACTACAAAAGACTAACATGCTGAAGGTGATAAATTTGGCTTCATTGAAGCTGTCGGGCAAATTCCTAGCTAGGAAGGCCACCGTGAAACTGACGGCACTCAAGAATCCCAGAAAGCCAAAGACAGTATAAAACATTGTGGTTGAACCTTCATTACATTGCAGGAAAATTTCTTTAGCCTTGGAGTGCATATCAGAATCTGGGAATGGGGGGAAAATCGCCAACCATGCTACACAAATTGTGAATTGTACCAGGGGGGAAGGTAGGACAATAGAAAGAGCCATCCTTTTCCCCATACATTTCCTCATTTTGGAGCCGGGCTTGGTGGCCATGAAAGCAAGAACAACGATAGCTGTTTTCCCCAATATACAAGAAAGAGCTACAGAGAAGATGAGGCCAAAAGCAGTTTGTTGCAAGAGACATTTCAAATGATCAGGTTGCCCAATGAAGAGAAAAGTGCAGAGGAAGGAGAGGAGTAGAGCAATGAGAAGGCTATAAGTGAGATTCCTGTTGTTGGCTTTGACAATGGGAGTGTCCTGGTGTTTAATGAAAATCCCCAGTATCAAAACTGAGATGAAAGAACAGATCACTGTTATCACTACGAAAGAAATCCCCAAAGGCTCTTCATAAGTCAAGTATGTTACATTTTTTCGAAGACAACTGTCCTGGTTTTCATTTGGATATTGATTTTCTGGACATGGGAAACAATCATCTAAGTCTGGAGAAAAAAGAAACAATAAAAAAACATATAAAGAAACACTATTTTTTAAATCATCATTCACTAATGACACAATGGTTGCATTATGATACTATGACTTACGTAGGGGTTCTACTTGTTTTTTCTTAAAATAATTCATTATAAGATTTACAATGTGCTACAGTGGAGTCCTAGATGCATTCTGAGCTTGGTTATTTGCAATTTAGAGATAAACCAGGTTTGCCCCTCACTCAAAAGAGAAAATAAAAAACCTAAGAAAGAAACAAAAAGACCAGAACACATTATCTGAAAGAATCAACACTTATATAAGCATGGAATAAAACCAGACAAACATCAGGCAGAAAACAATACTCTAATCAAGGAACTATCAAAAAGAAAAACATACCCCTATCAGAAATGGCAGGGTAAGCTGCTGTATATAGAAAGGGAGAACACCCAACCCTTACTTGTACTAAAGATGTTCCCTATTTGATTGTGAAACTTCTGCAAGCAAAACAACCAAGCTAACGGATCAACAAGGACTCCACAGTACAAATCTGAGACACCAATATTCTGTTCTATTTTGCTTTAGCGATTCAGTTTCAAGACACCATGAATTTTACAGCATTCTCTAACCTTAGTGATCTCCCAACTATATTGCTTGGATACCCACTCCATGCAATTTTCCTAGAAGAACATTTGGAATCGGTAACTGGTCTCCAATGCAGTGCCATGTGCTTTCCAAATGAAATTCAAGTTTCTGGTTATCCTCTTAAAAGCCCTGACAGTCACTGCATTATGAGGTGAGAGTCACTGCATTATGAAGTGAGAGAGGTGAGATCACCTCTCTCCAAGGCTAACTGCCTATCCAAAAAGGTCAGATAGATGGGCATCTCCAGATATCCTCTGTTAAATGTTGTAATCTGATGGGACTCTGGAGGCACACTTTCTGTGTAGCTGACCCAGCCTTTTGCAATATTCTTCCATCTGAATTTTGAGGGACCCATGTTCTTTTAGCTTGCAGCATGCTGGGGAGACCTGG
>JANHZU010007224.1:356009-366859 GCA_032468055.1 Acrochordus granulatus
TCTTTATAACTCTTTTTTTATCTTTTATACCTCTTTACTATCATGTAGATAGTAAAGTTGTCTTGATCTGTAACATGGAGGTTGTTTGCTGGCCTAACTAACAACCTAATTCTACTTTCCAGTCCACCCTCATTGTCTGCTGTTCTCGGCATATGTCTAGGATCATTTGTGGACACATCTCAGCCTTTCAGCATACCAAGTCCACGTTTGAGTTTTTTTTTAAAAAAGGTTGAAGGCCTTGTCAAGGATCCCTTTGCCACCCCTACCTAAACTAAATTTATTCTAATGTCTCTTAGAGGTATAAATGGAACCAAATAAGGTAGGGAATGGAGGAAGAAGAGCAATGCATTTTTATGAGTAATAGTTGTAAGTTCTAATCATCTTAGTTATTCAATCTCTGTATTTATTACATTTAAAATGCTGCCGAATTCCATATTGACACTGGGTGGTATTCAACATCGTAAGAATAAAAAGAAGAGTATACATGCAGAAAAAAGAAATCATGCTAACATACAAAAATCTATATGAAGCTACTTTAAGCAAGACTTGGGGAATTAACTAGGTTCTAATCCACCAGGTTTTCAATCCTACAATGGGAATCATACAGATCTCTAGGGGATGGTGTTCTAGAGAGCGAGCATTATGATCAAGAAGTGATACTTTTTGCACCCTGACAGGCGCTACTGCTTAGTCAACAGAACATATCCATTCTGCTTGATTATACAGGACAGGCAGAAACTTTCAGAGACAGGAGGTCCCTCAGAGTTATAATGAATAGCTTGTCAGTGGTTTCCATTCACCATGTTTTGACAGAGAGATGTTTAATACAGTAGGATGACTATCATTTTACGCTCACAACTAAGCCAGAAGCAGAAATATTAAAAGAGGTTTAGTAGAGTCTGTGGTGTTTGAGAAACTGCTGAATTTTCTAGTTCTACTTTGCCTCTGTTTCATCCACTTGAAGATGACATGTATGCAAAGCTTTAAACGTTTTTTTAAGTTCATCATAACCCTTCTGAAATGTTTCACGCTCTTTGCTTAGGTACTCATATATGAGCAAGGACTAAGAAAAGAAAGCGGGGGTTGGTGGTGGTGATGGGACAATAATTTCCATCTAAGCAAGAATCAAAGAATTTTATTTCACAAAAAACGTTACTCTGTTGAACAGGCATTTTGCTGCAACTTTAGCTAAGACCACAAAAAAACCTTAGGGAAACTACTGTATCTTTAAATTAGAAAAGCTGCTCTGTTATGTGTACAGATGCTATACACTGTATCATTCATATGAACACTCAAAGGTTGATCCCTTCCAAAAAGGGAATGTTGTCTAAAAATGCAGTTATATTCTGTTGAGAAATAAAAGTAGTAACTTTAAAAAAAGAGTGCAGGCTGCTTAATGCAATGATTTTTGTACCGACTTTGACTGATATACATTTATTCAAATATATTTCCTTCATTGGATGATTTTGTTTGTTCTTTCTTTCGTTCTTTCTTTCTTTCTTTCTTTCTTTCTTTCTTTCTTTCTTTCTTTCTTTCTTTCTTTCTTTCTTATCTTACCAATTAAGGCTTGAACAAAGATATATTTTGTTAATTATTAACATTATTTTGATTATCAGACTGGTAATTATCAGTTTTACTTGGATTACTGAGCAGAAACCCAAACTCCTTGCTTTCTATTGAACATCCAGAATTTGCAGCACAAAACTGATTCTGATGGGGCCAAATTCTGTAATGTGATCTGAGTAGAAGAAACTTCTCCTAAGTATGCTTTTGCTTAAAATAAGTTTCAAAAGAGAAGGTATACTTACAAAGCCTTTGTCTTCTTTTGATGATCTTTTCTGTCTGCAATCTCACATTTCCTTATTTCGGTTGAAGTGGGGTGCCACATAAATAGCCAAGGCATTTTTAGTTTTCTCTCCTCAGACTGTAATGCTTCTACAGACCTAACACCCAAAGGTCTAACCTTTTGCAATACTGATGGCTTTATATACTGACTCATATCACCTGCCTTATAAGAAAAAAGCTTCTTTCCCACAAGTTAGATACTTCCTTTTTTTTAACGGTCTGATGACATATGTATAGTTTGGGACTTTTTAAAAAAACAGCAACACTAAAACGATTGGTTGCTGTTAAAAACTAGATGAGACAGGTTTCAGAAGCTAAACTTTTTTTAAAAAAAAAATCTTACGGGAATGTAAAATTTACTTATGTACAATCAAAAACTATTAAACTATTATACAGTACAAATAAACATATATACTGTGCTGTTAATAAATATTAATATAGAAATAAAAAGCTGGTTAATAATATATACATATCTATTATTGTTGAACTTCAGTTGATTTAAAATAGTTGAATCAGTTTAATAATTAACTATGAATTAATATGAGCATTAGGCTCAAGTCTTCTGTAACAGCAATTTCCACTGAACAAAACCACTTTTTCCAAAATGTTCACAAGAAAAGTCCACTAACAAGTAATATATAGTAGTTTTCTTTTATCACACAAATACCTGGAATATTCTGGAATTTGGTTTAGACATTTGTTTTGCAGAGTGTATGCATCAAAGTAATAGTGATACCTAGTTAAGATTAGCAGGTTGGACTTACATCAGCAGAAGGTCTCTAGATTCTTGACTAGACTGGGAAGTCATAAACAATCCCAGGTCAAGTTAGTAAGAAAACCATTTCCACACTGTTGCCAAGACAATTGTACAACATGTCCTTTACCTTTCTCTTTTAACAAATAAAGACATTTTTTTATATGTGAATGCTTAGACTACTACTGTGGTTCGGAAAGTGAAGAGAGATAGGTAGGAAAAAGTCTTCCAGAGGATGGGACAAATATATAGAGAACTCAGTACATTTCTTCTGTCCATTTGCGGAGATTGGATACAGTAGGGTTCTTTGCAATGAATAAAACAACTAGTTGAGACAAATTGGGTTTGGGTGTTAAGCTGCAATTTGTAAAGCAATAAATAGTGGAAAAGCATAAATATTAAGGGGAAAAGATGTGTGCTTTATAGATCACAATTCATATTTTGAGCTGTCCTGCTCATACTCAGTGCTCCCAGTCTCTTGTTCCTCTGAAACAGACTATATTCTAATCTAGATACCAGAAATTTGTTCTTCCAAAAATTTACTACAAACATTCAAATACTCATCGACTATATTTCAAAAACATTGCATGATAAACAAGAAAGAGAGGAAAATTAATCACTTTTTCTGGTTTTAGGCCCATGTGTTCTATTCTGTTCTACCCTTGCTGTCCTAAGAATCACAGCACAAACTATAAGGGATGAAAATCATTAATTCTTCATGGTATTAATGAGAAAAAATGGCTTTTCTCGTTTGTCAATCTGGGAGGAGAGTTTGGAGGAGGAAGAGGAAAAGGAGGAGGAGAAGAAGGAGGAAAAGGAGAAATGAATTTGAGTAGTATGTACTGATCTGATAGTTACTGCCTGGTTGCATATTAGCAACTGATTGTCGGGCTTTCCCTCCACAGTCACATACTTTTCTTAAAAAGAAAAGATGACTCAATCTGTAGCATGCCAAAATCTACATGCCAAAACAGCCATATGAATTTGTTGAGCCTTTGGGAATGTCCCCAAGTACTATACATAAGTGTGAAGGGAAAGTTGAATAATCAGACTTTGGTGTGCAACCAGGAAATAACACAGTGTTTCAGAATAATCATTAGATTTTTAAAATCTAGGCACAACAGTACAATTTCCTTATCTTATATATTTACAAATATAATTGTTTATTGGTACTGTGGTAAAGTCAGGATAATCGGTTCTGTAATTACCATATTAAAATATGAAATGTGTTAAAACACATTGTATCAAATATCCTCTGCATATTGTATGAATGCTTGAAATATCCAGACATATTTTAGGAAGCTTTACAAAGCGAATTCATTCTTTCAAATGGTAGTTTTTTGCTGGAAACTGACAAAAAAAAAAGTTGCAAATCATTTCCCCCTTTACCTGGGCGTTTGCCTCCAGCAGCTCTACAAGTAGGTCTCGGCATTTCTTTTATAACCTGATGACCCTCAAGACTGCATCACAGATGGCAGCCTGGTGAAGTGAGTTCTCGCACTTTGTTGCAATTTCACAGTTCTTTGCAACTCCTTGTGGACCTCATATTCTACAAAAGGACTTCTGGACTTTGGAAGGTACACTTTACTGTTGAATACCTAACTTCATTTTTGTTATTATTTTATTTACTGTTGTCTTGAAGGATGCTGAGAGCTGCTGTATGGAGTCAATTTTCTTGTGTGTCTAACCATGCTTGGCCATATCTGAATCTGAATCATGTGATTCCAGGATATTGTAATTGATTGTAATGTGGGTCAGTTGCCAAATGTGTGACATATAATCATGTAACCTTGGGGGGGCAGCAGTCATAACTTTGAAGATGGATCATAAGTAGCTTTTTATAAGTTCATTGCCATTTTGAATTGTTAAACAACTAGTTGTAAATCAAGGACTACATATGTACCATTTTTTCACTTGGGCTTCAATTTAGTTATAGATGGTTGATGTCTTAAAAGTTCTAACATATATTTTTAAATAAGTTTAGGAAAACTAGAGTCTGCTCATCTGGTAATGTGGCCAGGTCCATGTATCCAATCAACTGATACAGATTGATCATGATGATTGGTGATGACTTTACAACACAAAAGTAAACATGAGCATTTGTCTCAAGCAACATGAGCAACTGTCCCCAAGTCTTAAGGATATTTTCCTAAACCTTTCCTGCTACCTGCTATGATGACAAGAAAAAAATAAATAAAAGGAGAGTAATCTTGCAAAAAGGAAGCAAGGTTGTCTAAACACCTATTATTTAGATGTACTCAGAAAAGTTTAACAATGCAACCATTCTGATCAGTGCCTTTGTTTTTAAACATAAGGGGTATGTGTGTGTGTGTGTGCACCTCTGTGTGAGAGAGCAAGTCAAAGGAGTAACATTTAGTTCTCTTTCTCCATGGTTAAAAAGAACTCAGTCTTTCACTTCTGGGAATGTGTGCAGCCTTGCAGTTGGGCAATGTTTACACAATAGTTACCATTTTCCTTACCAGTGTGAGAATTAACTCTTACACTATGTTTGATTAATTTAAATGTTATTAAAGTGGGCAGTCATATTTAGATTTTTGTCTTAGCCCACCCATTTCTTGGTCCACTGTTTATTTTAAATCTGGACTTTCAAAATATAAATAAAAAACAAAAATGCATTCCTCCGATGTCCAGAATTGCACTTCATGGATCACTGTTCTTGTAAGAAATAGAAATGGATTAAATAAAGTTATTGCCAATAAAATAAACAATATTTTAAATTCATGTAATTTGTTTTTTCTAGATGAAGGTAAATATGCCTGAACAATAGGCATATGTATATGTTTCTCTCTCTGTGTGTGTGAGAGAGGGAGAGGAAGAGAGCGCAAAACCAAACCAAAATACTTCATGTCATTAGCGTTTCTTATGCACACCCTACCCAAACAGGCCAAGATCACACAATTTTAAAAACAGGCCAGGCAGCCAGTTTGGTGTAGTAGTTAGGCACCAAGCTAGAGACTGGGAGACCATAGGTTTTAGTCCCATTTTAGGCATGAAGTCAAGCTAGTGAAATTAGATCTGTCATTGTCCTGTAGAAAGAAAGCAATGGCAAACTCTTTCTAAACTGCAGAATCAACACTGATTTGAAGACACACACAGAAAGACACACACAGAGAGAATAGGGAGCCCAAAGGTCAAATCCATAAATGACATAATAAGGAAAAAAAATACAAAATAAATGGAATGTACTCCCAAATGAATTTGCTTGGAGAATGTCTGAAGAAGAACTGATCTGCTTCTGTTTGCTTCTTTTCTGTTCGAAAGGTAAAAGTAAAGGTTACCCCCTACAGTTGTGGACAACTCTATGGGGAAGTGCTCATCTCAGTTTCATTCTGAAGACACTTCCATGGTCATGTGGACAGCATGACTATATGCCGAGGCACGCGGAATGCTGTTACCTTCCCCCTTAGAGTGGTACCTATTTATGTACTTGCATGTTTACATGCTTTTGAACTGCTAAATGGCAGAAGCTGGAACAAGTAATGGGAGCTTACCCCTTTACACAGCAGCGCTTGGGTCTTGAATTGCTGAACCATCGTGTCTTAACTGCTTGGCCACCATACTCCTTCTTTTCTGTTTACTTCTTTTCAAACAATGAAGGGTTTATTTATTTATTGCATTTCTAGACTGCCCATCTAATGAATGCTAACAAGTAATAATTCAATAAAATTAAAAAAAACATTATTTAGAAAGGAGGCAAGAACAATTAAAAGTGTTAAAAATAGATTAAAAGGCAGTTTAAAGGTGAAAGGGAAGATTTCAGGGGACCAGCAAGCCCCATGGCTGCATGTTGTTCTGGGCTTCCCATGCAAAGCCACAGAACTGGGTTTTTACCCCTTATCAGAAGGCCAGTGGAATGGGGGCTTGTTTCACCTCCAGGGGAAACATATTCTATACGGCAGGGGCAATGGCAGAGAGGGTCCTCTTCCTAGACCCCAGCAGGCAAAGTTCATTAACTGATGAGGTCTGTAACATGCATTCCTTGACTGACCAGGTGGGGTGCACCAATGTAATGGGACACAGATGGTTATGTGTAAAAAAAATGTCAGCTTCTCTTGTGGAAATTCCTATCATCCCATCTATTTTTTGGTGTTTCCACCCCATGTTCTGCCCTCATCAAATATTTCAGCCTATTGATAAAGTGTCAAAGAGAAGAATTTATTTACTGAATTATATCAAGCAATTTGAATTGTACTTATCAATGAAGTCAATCTATTGCTGGTGGCATCCTGTTAGGTGCACTTTATTAATGAAAACAACAAAGCTGGGAACTCTGTGGCCACTAGACAACGCATTAACTGCTTTGTACATTCATCTGTGCCAAGATAAGCTATGTCAGAAGGATGCAACGGCTCTCCCAACAGCAACAGTGACACAAATGTCATCTGTCTGGTGGCTTTCCTGCAGCGCAATCTGTTCAAGTCTGTAGGTAAACAGCAAACCACAAAATGCAGTCTTGTTTAATAAACGCCCTCCAACATTCTGACGGAGAACAGGAAGGTTTTCAACGGATCTGAGTCAATTCATCTGAATCTGTTGGAAACTAGATTTATACGGGTTTAATCTCTCATGAGTCATTAGTATATTTTTGCTCCATAAAAGGAGAAAAAGAGAATTAGGCTGGATTAGAATGTGAAATTGCTCAGAGACAAATAGACAACTGCAATAAAGAACTTCAATCTACCCTCCACAAATATCCCAGTTGGCCCACAGTATAATTTATTGACCCAAAGGTTGCTAGTATATATGTAGACGTTTTCTTCTGGATGAATTGAGTCATAGGACTTCTCTATCTCTGTGTCTTTCTGTCTTCTTCTCTCTGTCTCCTTTTCTCTCTATTTATCATACTCTGTTTCCCACTAACATTAAAAGAGATTTTCACAAGTTTAATACATCTCCTTTGATTGCTTACAAGTCAATTATGGCTGATGCAACCTGGTCCCTGTAGTAATGTAACACTACTACATTGCTCTCATAAACCTCAGCCATTTCCTCTTTGGAATTGGTTTCTGAAAAAAGAAAGGAGGTTGACCAATTTGCAAACAGTATTTTCTCCTCTCTTCACCCAATCATATTAAACTGTGCAAGCCTGGTTCCCATCATGATCACTGCAAAGCTCTCTTATTAGTGGAATTGGGCTGACTTAGAGATCACAGTGATTAGGCTTGCTATTAGACCTGGGATGGATCTGGGAACCAAGAAGCCACAGTGGCTATCCCAAGAAGAAAGAGAAGGCGATAACTCCTTTTAATGAATGGTTTTACTAACTCATATTCTTGTAAGCTATCTCACAGATAGGGATAGCCAAATTGATGAATTTTGTTCCCTCCTACTTTTCCAGTTTCACAAATTGTTGATTGGTGCAATTCACTGAACTTGAAAAATAGAAGATTTTCCTGTGTGTATATTCTATTTTTCAAGTTCAGTGAATCGTACCAATCAAGAATTTGTACATTAAAATATGTATTTAGGGCATTGTTTCCTGACACTTTGCTTATTAATAAATAGATATTTTCCAATTTTCCCAGTGCAGTATACAGCATGTTCATTATTTTCATGAATATATGCAGTTTGAAGAGATTGTTCTGTACATAGAAGATACATTCTTGGCAAACTACACTGCAAAATTCAGACAGCTGAAAAGTTTGAAAATATTTAACTTTTATTTTCTTTATTGGTTTTGAAAATGAAAAATCCAGTAGGTTTGCTTTGAAATGCAGACTAAAGAAATTCCTCCCAATCCTTACTCATGGTCCTCTGAACGGAAAGCTGAGAAATATAGAAGCATAAAAAAATAATTATATCAGCCTTTTGCATACAAACATAACATAGAATAATGCATAAAGGAAATGAGAATGATTAAAATATGTGTACTATTCAGTAAAAGGAAAATTAGACTAAATTGTGCAAAGAAGAAAAGTAGGAAGCAAATATTTATCATAGTTCATTATATAGTTTTACCTCTCTGTGATTAATACTATGAAGATATAGGTTTCTTATTTGTTAAGTAGGGAGGGAGGAGTTCTCAGAACTTGAAATATAATTAATTTCTGGATTTGTTTCAAGAGATATGGGAGGGTCTTATACATTAGATATGTGTGTGTGGCTTCAATTCAGTCTTGATTCCTGGCAACTACATGGATAAATCCATGCAGTTTTCTTGTCAATGTGTTTTTGGAAGTTGCCTTTTTCCAAAGGCTAAAAAAGAGCAATCCAGCAACTAATGGACCTGGATGAGTTCCAGAGGGAGCTTGGAGTTATTCTGGAAAGTCTGCTGCATAGTCCAACTGAAATTTTGTTGGCCACACAGAAGAAGAAGGCAGCTGATGCTTTGGATTGGATTATGCCTGAGCAACCTCTCCACATTCATGGATTCTTATCTATATATAATTTTATTAAAACTTTTAAACAAGAAGGTAAAAATTAACACAAACTAAAAGAAAGAAAGACAAAAGAAAGGTCAGAGAAAAAGCAAAAGGTGCAAAAAAGAATTAAGGAAAAATAGCAAAGAAAAAAAATACAAAATAGTGACTTCCAATATTCTTCACAGTAGTTATGAATACAACTATATTTTAACCTCTTTCTCTCAAGTTATATCACATTACTCTTTTTTTCTATAATCTATCCTGTATAATCATCAAAGAAGTGCAGTCACGGCTACCATCTTGTGGGATACTTCAGGCTCAGTGTTCTCTCCTCTCTGTTTAAAATCTACATGAGGCTGCTGGGTGAGGTCATATGACATTTTGGAGTGAAGTATCACCAATATGCAGATAATACTTGCTTGATATCTCCACCCTGGCTGGCTGAGTGATGCAATGGATATCCTATCCCAGTCTCTGGAGATTATGGGACTGGATAAGGTCAAAAGGCTTCAGCTTATCCCAAGCAAGCCTGAATATCTTTGAGTGTTTAAACCTTCTGGTGCTGGAACCTTCATCTCTGGTCTTGGATAGGGTGACACTGCCTCTGACAGGCCCAGTGTGTAATCTGGGGGTCTTCCTGGATTCATAGCTCCTACTCAAAGAGCTGGTAGCAGCTGTGTCTAGGAGGGCCTTTGCACACCTTCAGGTTATGCATCAGCTATGCCTGGTCTTGGTCTCCACTCACTGTCACTTCTGCTTTTGTGACCTCTCATCTGGTCTATTGCAATGTGCTCTTCGTGAAATTGCTTTTGAAGAATATTTAGACACTTCAGTTGGTGTAGTATGTGGCAGTATGGGTAGTAAATATTGACAATTATAACACCACTGTGCTTCTGGGTGCAATTCAATGTGTAGATTGTCATTTTTAAAGCCATTCATGGGTTAGGACAGGGTTATTTGAAGGATCATCTCTCCCCAGTTGTTTTTATCTGTCCAATCTTGTCAGGCAGAATGGGCATACTTTGTGTCCAGTTGGCAAGACATAGAAGACATAGCTTTTCTTCTGTAGTGACCAACTTGTGGAATCTGGGGCCCTGAGGGTATACAGGGACTGTCTTCTTGGTTATGCTAGTGATCAAATTCAGCTTCTGTGTATTTTAACTTTTGTAATGTTTACTATTGATTATTTTTTTTTCTTTTGTTTGTCATCCGGGTCACTTGTTGAGATGGGCAGCCATAAAGTTTGGATAAATAAATAAACAAATAAACTGGACCAAAATAAAAGTATGATCTAGTGATTAGAAAGCTGGAATTCAAAGAGCAGGGAGACCCAGGTTCTAATTCTCCATTAACTACAGAAGCCAGCTGGAAGATTTTGGGCCAGTCACTCCTTCTTAGTCCTAATCAGCATCAGGCTCTGTCATGAGCCAGCTGACACATCATACATTGATAGCTTTGCTGTAAGAACTGCAATAAGTGCAATGCAAAACTGATGGAGCCTGAAATCAAAGGAGTCAAATACTTAGTGTAGCAAAATATTTGGACTTTTTGAAATTTCAGCCTCAAGAGGTATCAAACTACAGAAGCACTATACTTTAAAAGTGCAGACTTTCATCAGCAATTTTCCAACTGAGTCAGTTCACCTTTTGAGAAAAGGAGGCAATCTGTTTCCATCTCTAAATGCAGACTGTGGTAAAATTATACATATGAGTGTGGAGGAGGTCATGCTATCAAAGAGGTGTGATGTTTCCAAACTTCAGGTTTCTACTCCTTTCTATCAGGAAGCTTTTCTTTTTATCCTTCCTTCCTTCCTTCCTTCCTTCCTTCCTTCCTTCCTTCCTTCCTTCCTTCCTTCCTTCCTTCCTTCC
>JANHZU010007224.1:367254-385057 GCA_032468055.1 Acrochordus granulatus
GTGCTACTGAGGAGGATGCTGAAGATGGAAATGGAAGATTTGCTGTGGTGACCCCTGACGGGAGCAGCCAAAAGAAGAAGACAGAATCCTGAACTGATAGAATGAATGTGATTATTTATTTTTGTAGAGTATGTGTGTATATATGTGAGCCTGTGTGATGTTATGCAAAATTTAAAACTAGACGGACAAGGACAGAAAAGAACCATTGTCCCATTCATATTCCAGGTTTTATATATTTATTTGTAGATAGTTGCTTTCTTTTTCTTTTATTATTTGGAAGTATTAAATCACAGTCTCCCTAATGTACCACACAAAGGGGTAGCAGTACATTTTATAATCTTGTGCTTCCCCGTGCACAGAAAAAGCATGTTTTCTGTACACCTTTAATACAGGTACTGTAGTTCTTTTGGAAATAAGTATATTCTGAATCAACTTCTGTTCCATCTAAAAATGAAATAAGTTTCAGTTTCCTTTAAATGTTTGGCTCACCTAAGTAACAACTTGTATTTTATCTTTGTCAATCAGATTCAGCTACATACACTTCTAAGAAGTCACATGGTTTAACAGTCTAAGTTTTTCTTCTAAAATCAGCACATTATTTTTTAAGAACCAATGTTGTACAGTCTGATGTTTCAGTTGTCATATGCAAACATTGTTGATCTTTCACTGGAAATTCTCAAAGACAGGCCCTAACCAGAAAATTGTGGCCTGCCTAAGACAGCTCTGGGTTGCAGAAGACCTTCGTTCTTGAAGTGGGTTCAGAGCATGCCAGCTCTCGCATAATTTTCAAAGGCTCAGGAGGCACATTCCATTCTTGCATGTCCTTCACAGCCTCTGAAAATCATGTGAGAATGGTATATGCTTTGAGAATAGTCATTGTCTGGGGTTTAGCATGTCACCCAAAATGTCATGGCATATCACCTTTGATATACATGTCATAGATTTGCCATCACTGGCTTAACCTAATTCTATATAACTACTTTATATTCTGGCCTTGTACTATGGTATATAGCACAGCAGCAATTTTTATTTGTTGTTTTCTGAGGAGATCCAGAAAAAGAGATCTAGTTTGCATGTACTTGGGAGGAAGAAGCCATTTGCTATGTAAGCTATTCATAACTGGAATGCATTATTCTTCATATGCATTATACATACATACATACAGTACATTGCATTGTTACAATGCAATAAAAGAAAAAAAATGAAAAGAGAAACAGGAAAAAAAGGAAAGAAGGAAAGAAGTGAAAAAAGCATAGCATTTTGACTTCCACACTTGTATCAAATAATTGTCATTTTATTCTTTCTCCTCTCTCTTTAACCCCTTCTAATCACCATATCCATAAATCAGTTCAATATTTCCTTATTTCAGCAAAAAGTCCATATTACTTATTATCATCCGTTCATTTTATAATCCAGTCCTTTACTGTGGGTATTTTATTCTTCTTCTGTGTTTCTAATCTTATAACTGTTACCATGTACAACACTAGTTTCTCATATCTCTTTTCAAGTTCAATATACATAAAACCATAATGAGGAGCATCTTGAGATTTCCATTTTCCTCTTGAAATCAATATGGATAGTGATTAGAGGACTTTCAAGCAGCTATTTGAAGTTAAAGAAAAATAGAGATCAAAGAGATATTCTGGAATCAGTCATATAACATGACACTTAATGTTGTTACAGAAAACAATTGTTTTTTGCAGTAAGTTTTTATTACAGGCTTTTGTCAATCATTGGCTTATCCAGATATAGGAGCAATGATGCGTGACAGCAATAGTGACCAGAGATTTGATGCTCCAATATTTAAGAACAGTAACACTATTACAGTCATAAGTTAAACTTAGAAATATTCTGTGCTCAGATAGAGAAAGAGAGTTTTATTTTATTTAGAGTTTTATTTTATTTTTATTTACAATAAAAATGTAAAGACATTCTAAATTTGAGAATTAACTAGAGAAGTATATTCGTCTTTCAGGGAAAAAGAAAATATTGGAAATTAAAGAATTGGTTTCATCTCAGTACTGATTATAGCAAGTCTTCTACATGTACCATCAATCTGGGATTTACAGTTGGAAAGCACATGTTTGACTCAGTTCTGTAAAACCCCGTGCATTTTACCAAGGTGCCAGACATGTGAATTAAAAAATAAAAAGAAATAAAAATCCGGATATACGGCCTGCTGCATGAGTATGCAGTATAGTTTCCTGTAGTTTGATGTACTGCTGTACAGGAAGCTCATGCAGATAACCAGCTGCAAAGACTGAAAAATAGATAATTTTTCATGGGAAGTTTTATGCAGAAAACAACAGGATATTAGTTCTGACAGTGCCCAGGTATTGCTGAGAAATACAGTCTCTTTAGATGAAATGAAACTGAAAAGTGCTTCTGGAAGCTGCTGCTAGGGTGCCAGGAAAAATAAAAAAAAATGTTCAAGGTTCCCTTATAAAAAATCGACCACTTAAGAGTGTCTTCTGAGTGAGACACTACTTTGCCCTTCTTTCAAGTTCACCTATCCTGGTAATTCTCCCTCATTTCTCAAGGGTTACTATTGGTAATGGTCAGAAATACTTCTGCGCAGATGCTTTTGGGAACACCTGGCATTTGCTGTTCAAATGAAAGATTAAAATCATCTGGCTGGCATGACTATACACCGAGGTGCATAGAATGCTGTTAACTTCCCAACAATTTAGGTGGTACCTATTTATCAACTTGTATTTTTACATGGTTTTGAACTGGTGGGTTGGCAGGAGCTGGGGCAAGTCACAAGAGCTCACCCCATTATAAGGTTGGTGCTTGGGACTCCTTCTGACCTATAAGTGCAGCCTCTTAACTTCTTGGCTACTGCATCCCCCTTAAAATCTATCATTCTTCTGTAATTCACACAAAAGTTTCCCCATCTGTTAGATGATTGGGAAATACTGCCCAATTAAAGATGTTTAAAAAATCCAGAATGAGGATTACTCTGGTTAAGTCCTGTCTTCTGCTGGTGCCACTGCTGTGCCATTACAGAAAAAAAATACATATCTGAATCTTCAGAAAGTAGAAAGTATAGGAAATAAACTCAGAACAAATCTGCCTTAATTGAGTTAGTAATAAATTGAAGGAGAAAGATGCTTTAGCAAGCATTCAAGTTTGTATTTTAACTCTGAATCCCATCCATATCCCACTTTAGGAAAATCCATGCAGCCTCCTTGTGCACCCTAAAATACTTCAGTTTGTTGTTCAATTGAATTGTACAGCTTATAGTATGTTATATTAAATATGGAAAAAATTCTGAAATGATTAATCTTGGTCAGACTTTTTTTACATCTCAAAAACCTGACATTTTAACAGGGGTGTGTAGATATTTTATATCCACTTTAGCTCTGAGAAAACCCTTTTCACAGCCACTTTTTTCTTTCCTTTTGAAATGGCTTGGATGACAATTCAGAGCCATGAAATTGACCAGCCTGCCCCAGGTATATATTGGAAATGTAATTGAAGGGATTTTCTCTTGTACTTTCCTTGCACTAGGACTGTTTCTAGACTCCTCTTTCCCTCTCTTCGTGGTTTGTTTTTAAGGTAGTGAATATATTTCAAACTGTTTACCAAAACTATAAGCTTTCTCAAACTCCAGGTCTTCATAAGTTCATATGCAATAACTGCCCAAATTTAAATTACTTCTACGTGTCAGCCAAGTAATACAAAACATTTTTACTGCCATCTCATGGGCAGCCAGGCAAAGAGCTGATTGGTCAATACATAGTTTTATTTTTTTTAAATGTTCAAGTAAAAGGGTAAAACAAAACAAGCACCAGTGCATGCAGTCACCAGAACATTGTAGAGTACATGCAATTACAGGAAGCTTTTCACACTGTTGGGCAATGCCTCAAATTCAGTCAAGGGAATCATTAATTACAAACTATTGTATGTTAAAACTTTATGGACAGTGGCACAGCCCAAGCTGTGTAGATCCTGGGTGTGCAATAAGTGCTTGCGAGTTGGCAGAAAGATTCAAAGTAGCACGATTTTCTATTGGTTTTGGGGAGGGATTGGAGCATGGCAAAGTGTGTGAATGTGGCATTGGATAGTATAGATAGTATAGAATGTGGCATTAGACAGTATAGACTGTAACTGGCCAAAAATATGAGCCAAATTATTTATAATAAGTTTGGATCAGTGAAAAGCAATCATCTCACCCTAAATGTATATGATTCCTTCTTTCTTTTGGGTGTTGAGTATTTCAGACTGGAAAGAGAATGGCTAGTCTTTTCAGATAAAGAAGAACAAAAATCTTGGATGAAACCAGGGTGTTTTGGAACTTCTTATAAAGCTATGTCTTCTGAAGATGGAGCCACTAAAATTGTACAATTAGCCAGATTCACAGGAAAGAAAGAGATGTGTACAGAAAGATGGGAAGCTAAATTGGTTGCTTCCGTGATCCATACTTGGCTTTGCTGGTGACCTTTTTTTTGTATGTTCCCCTGTTAATTAGCAATGTAAAAGAAAGCAAAGTACTAACAAATAGATGGTGACAAAGGCAGAACTTTTAAATGTAGTTAAAACAGTGCATGGAAAGTGTTTAAATGAAGCAGGTGTTTTTCTATGTAGGGTCTATTAGTGTTGCTGTTCTAAAAATGCCTGATTTTTTAGTCATCTTCTTTTGTCCTGCAGTCCCCATGCTTGGTAATCCTCACCAATGGAATTCTGAACCACTGAATTTTATCTTAGCTCAGCTTCTGTTGCTATGAAAGTCTCAAATATTAGGTAACTGCAGTGCAGAAAAAACTCATGGTGTCCTGTCATAAAGCTGGCCACCTCAATAATCTCATTGGGGTTGCTCAAGCTGATTTATTGACCCAAATAAATTGAATTTTTTTGCCTCTCCTGATATTTTGTGCATTTATGAAGAAGGTTAGGTTTGGCTTTTCCTATTTTCAGGCATGTTTCCTTCTTCTGCTGAAATGGATTGATACTTTTGTTCCTATGTTTGTAAAGTGTGAGGAAAAGGCTGCAATCACAGATAAATCAGAAAAGGAAGTCCTAAGGAAGGGGGAACCTCCACATTTGGGAAAAGAGTACATACTCTCAGCATACCATGGATCTAAGACAGGAATGGATATCATGAGCTTTCAAGTCTGCATATGTGCCCAGAAGCTTGAGAGCCACTCCCTTTGTGGATCCCCTCTCTCCAAATTGCTAGCAAACTGTAAGTTTCAATCAGAGACAAAAGAAAAAGTATTAAATTTATCTGGTATAATCACATATGAAAATAATATGTGAATTAGATGTAAAGGTAAACTCCCAAGGAAGGGAAGAGGCAACCTCTTCAGTAGGGTCCCCAAACTGAAAAAGAACAATCTGTCTCTGGTCTAAGATCATTATACTTAGGTGAGAAGGAATGAATTTCATTTTCTTATTTTAAAAATATGGATCTAAAATCATTTATATTCTTCATCCAATTGGATTGAGCTTCCTCTTAAGTTGGAAAACTTAATCCAAACTTAGTTTTGCTGGCAAAACATCCTAAATGCACTCTTGAATTTAAATGTTGAAAAATGTCATTTTATATGTATTCAATTTCCATGGCTTTTCATATCAAATGTGATGTTCCTTTTCTCTCTGAATCCAAGTTTAATTAGATAACACAATTGATAAAGAAATCTATACACGGAGTACAATTTGCTTCCTGCAAAATGATATCTTCATTTTTATCTACATTTATCAAAAGGGTTATATGATACCAACTTCCATGCATCTGTGTCTTCTGTGACTAGGGTAACAGTTTCAACACAAAAACATAGATGATCTGTTCAGCCTTAAAAGTATTTCCAGGAAGCTTGCAATAACTTGATAGGAGACCCCATTTAATTCAGTGGGTTGCTGATAAATGGGCATTAACAGTAGATGTAGATATAAGTAGATGTAGTTAGAGTTCTTTTGTTTGTTATCAGAATTTCAAGACCCACTAACTCAATGCCATGAAGAATGTCAAGTATAGATGTCTGAATGTTGTATTGGGATTGTGAGTAGCAACCAGATATTGTGCTCTCAAAAGTAAGCAGAGCAAGGATCAAACTAAACTTGATTTAATTTCTTTTAATATAAAAGTATACACAGAACATTCATTCAGTTATTGAAACAGGGCAAAGGATTGACAAAATAATAATAATAATAAAGTTTCACACCTAAAAAAATCCATTTGGCCATCGTGAACCAAAGGCCATCTATCTATACCTCTCTTGGGTCTAATACAGGGAGCAAAAATCAAACTTTATCCATAAGGTTTTTGGATGGGGATAGAGAACTTTTTCAGCCTAAGAACCACATTGTCCCATGGTTAATTCTTATGGACCATATGCCAATGAAAAGAAAATGAGCCTACCCCCCCACAAATCCTTTCATATTTTGTCTTTCATCTTGGGCTCTTCAATGCATACCAGAACTTAAACTGGTTCTTCAGACAAAGTAGAGATCTCTTTCATATGATCCAAGAAGCAAACACTAGAAACAGCCCTGACAGCTAGAGTTTGTATGAGCCAAGCTACTGAGCCTTTTTAAGAAAGTTCTATATAGATGATAGTAATGTAATCTTGATGCATTAAGACTTTTAATAGTGCACAGCTCTGCTTTTTCTTGGCAAAATATACAGTTATAACATTAGTCAGATGACATATATCACCCCTTGAGAGTTAGTCCAGACAAGAAGCACCAACATAAGTACTAGCACTACCTCTATTGTAAGGTTACAGTAACAGAATCTTGCAAGTCTGAAAGTATCCCACCCCTTACTTTTATTCTTTGGAAAACTAAGAGGATCCTGTCTGAGATGTTTTCTCTTCGTCCATCATCATCACCCCCTTTGGACTCAGATGTTATTTATCTGGTTGTTGACTGGACTGTACTTCTTCTTCTTGTCTCCCAAAGTAATGTCCACATACCATTACACATCTTCACATCTAGAAATAATGATAAAAACTGGGGAAAAACAAACTAGATATTATATGAAAGACAATCTAAAATCAATAAAAAGTGCATAGAGACATGGATTAAGTATAGCATATACTTTTCTACTAGGTGTTGCAGTATAGCATGGTCTAATGTCTATCAATCTGGCCTATCTCATTATTAATTGAGATGAGTTTCCCTTATACCAACTGATATATGGGAGAAAGGACAGAAGTTATTATTTGAAAAAGACAGGGATACCAGTTCCCCCAAAATAGCAGACTTCTTTGCATAAGCTTCAAGCATTGCTTGGCAGGCTCCTAAGGTGTCAATTATTCCTGTCTCCAGATGTTCAGCAGCAATCTGTGCTCTTTTTTTATCTGAACTTGTTTGTCTGGGGAGGCTATTCTCAAGGACACTGCTACTTCATCATCATAACAGCTCTTTATAGCTGTCACTTTTTCCTTCACATTTAAAGTACTGGCGGCATCTTGGTAACTTTGAAAAGTAAAGTGAGCAGGGGCTTACAAAATACAATCTTTGAAAATTTGGAGAGGTTGCTCAAAAGGGCTTCCTTTTTTATATTTGGAAAGGAAGGCTGCTTAAACATCAACAAAAGTCACCTGCAGCTCAAGTGTATAATAATGACTGTGAATAATTGGTCCAAGGAGAAATGGACTCCTTCTTCTGAATCCCACTAATGTTGAGAGTTATCTGTCAATAAAACTGATTAATTTGAAGATTGCAGTTGTTGTTACTTCTAGGTCCTCTGTCTTTCATATCTTTTCTTTTTGCTATTATATAGTCACAAAAGGAAATTACAGTTTGTGCAGTCAATAACATATATTGAACATATAACATTTATATTCAATATATATTGAATATAAAACTTGTGATATTATCATTTGTAAAAGTCTCTTCTTGGCAACTGTTTGTGATGGTGCAGCTGAATGGACAACAGCTGCTTCAGATGAAGGAGCTGTGGACTTTAAGGAACTCAGGGACCGTAATTTGGAGTCTTTGTCCTCATGGGTGGGGAATGGTGGAAGATTTTGCATCACTTTTGTTTGGCAAGTCCTATTCTATCTGCTTAGAGTGTGCCTAAGATTTGTTCCATTATTGGTAATTTTATTTGCCCAGGTTATTATTATATGAACAATCCTCTTCTTAAATCCCATGAGATCATTGATTTTTTATTGCTTTGGAGGGTTTAATCGCTCTTTCCAATTCCTTTCTTCTTCCTGTTATATTATCCTCTTTTCTTATACCAAGGAACATAATGTTCTAAACCAGCAATGGCTGAGTAGCCATATAAAGTTGATTTCTGGATCTGTTGAATTAATACAAAATAATTGATCCCCTGTGTGGAAGCAGGAATAATTAAAATGTGGGCAAAGATATTAATATCTGGAATAACTTAATATATAAAAGTAAATCAAATGTATAATATAATTTTGTTTGAAAACCATTTCTGGACTATAATTTTATACATGAATTATATCATATCCTGATTTTGGGTTTTGGAGTTCATATTTTAATATGTCATATAATGCATACATTGTGTATAGTAATTTTTAATGTATTGTTATATAGTTTTTCCTCTTACTCATTTGAACCATGGTAATCAGATATTTTTACAACTTAATGGAGATATATCCTGACTAGAAACTGGATCCGAAATGCATATTGCATTCTAAGTTGTTGATGACACATTGGAATATATTAGCCATGTAATACTTTAGATTTGCTGGCTATTCTAGATTTGTTAGTTATCTGCTTCTGTTTATCACTTATAGTTTTTTCCTCTTTTGTCCTTTTTACCATACTTTCTATATCTTTTTAGTCTGAATATGGAACAAGATCCTTTCTTTTTTCTTCAAATTATAACAGTAATAAATAAAAATCAAGAAAGAAAATATTACTGACCACAAAGCAGGCAACCTTGCAGTAGATGAAATTATATTTCCAGGTCACACTTCATAAAAATGTTGAAAATAACCAAATATGGCTTGGATTCTCCTAGCTGGATTAGTTTTTTCATAACTGAATGCACATTCATGCGTAACTTGAATTAGAAAAGTTATTTTTAAACTCAGAAGTATTTACCTAATTATATAAATACTTTTCTTAAATAAACATTTTCTTTAGATTTCTTCTCCTCACTATTCCTTTTATAACCTTGTTATAGTAATAGAAGCTGAATTATGTTCTTTTTTCTCTAATTTAGGATTATTCAGGTATGACTGATTGACACATTTTTGACTGACAATTCAAATTTTATCATGGTTAATAATTCCACGAATACCACTGTATGTATGACAGTTTATTTTCATTTAACTATTATGTCATTAATGAATAAAAGGAGGAGTAAGAACAGCACATCTTGGCCTCAGGACCTCATTACATTCTTAAAAATGATTGAGGACATGAAAGAGCTTTTATATGGGTAAGTGTTCCCTAGACCACACTTTGAGAACTGCTGATTTAGGGGAATAGAATGTTGAATTGGAGTAACAGATTGGAAGGGGCCACTGAGTCCTACTCCCTGCTCATTGAAAGAATCCTAATTAAAGCATTCTTCTAAAATACCCCTCCAGTCTTGGACAAAGATAGCTAACAAAAGAGGACCACATCACTTCTGTAAGTAATAATTTTCTACTATAACATGAACTTGTCCCAGTCTTAATCTTGAACACAGCTCTGTCATGAGTATAGAAGAGTTTTTTTCCCCTAAAGCTGCTATTCTCTATTCCTTGGGGAAAACATAGAATAAATAACAGTTAAAAAACTGTTGTAATATGATTACAGTAGTATTATTTCATGGTATTTTGTATTAGGACTAGGTGCATCAAAAGTTGATTACTTGCTTACCTCCCCTTGTGATGTTCCCAATATCTGATTATTCAAGCAGATAATTTTTTGACTGGTCAAATGAATAACTGTAGGCTGGTGAAATGTTGCTTGACTGCTTGAAAGTCTTAATTTGAACTGTAACAGATAATTAAAATTTATTCTTATAATAAAAACTGCTGTCTTTCTGATGCTAGTTTCATGAAGAGCTTCTTCAGAGCACTATGCTATATCAGATGAAGACCCTTTCTGCTCATAATTAATAATACAGGGTGGTGATCATTCTGAAAGCTGAACAAATATGATTGGTATGCTACAATTCTGTTATTTATTCATAAACAAACTCATATGGCCACCCAACTCACACACACTAACTCTGGGTGGCTTACATTAAATAATTACAACATAAAATCTAAAAAAATCATCTCCCCCACATGGCAATAGATACATTCACACCAGCTATTGATCAGTTCTGTATCAGCCTGGGGTCTCCAGGCCTGTTGACAGAATCACATCTTCAGAACCTTCTGGAAAAGTAACAAGGTGAGGGTTAATCTTATCTCCAGGGAATGATATTCCATAAGGAGGGAGCCACCACTGAGAAGGCCTTTTTTCTTGGTCCCACCAAATGTACCTCCCTGACAGATGGGACTCACGTCATGCCCCACCTTCCTGCTCTTATTCACATACATACTCAATCTTTTGAAGCATGATCAGGTATCAAGCTGGGATCAAATAACCATGTTCCCACTGTTGTCTACATTGATTAGCTGCATTCATGACTATGTGGAGGGAAAGCTTCACTTTTTTAAATTCCAAGTTTTTTAGATACATTACCTCTTTCTTTCCTTCCTAGACAGTGTGTTCCCAGAGGTGAAGGGTAGATCTAAATTAAAATGTGGCCAAGATCTGCATAAATTGTGTCAATAGGTACAGGAGGCTCCCAATTATCCTATTTATCTTGTAGTGTAATGAAGATTCTTCGTCGCATCCAATGATTGAGTAGATTGTTATAACATTAACATTCAGCCAATTTAACCAGCCATTCTTTGTAATAAAGGTCTTTATGTCAAAAAAATGTCTTTACAAAGGAAATGTGGTTGGAATTAGAAAGAAATATTAATATCTAGCCAGTTAACTTTGGGATTATGGGGAAAGAAGTGTGGACTTTTTGACAAATTATAAATAAAACTGGAACATATTTAGAATAGCTAGCAATGTTCTTTCCTATAATAGTCCTTTCCATGTCTCTATCACATTGTTTTCCATCTCCCTTAATAGGAAATCTATATTTCATAATATCAAATATCTTCAGTTCTCACTGGGTTTAGCTTCACGTTTATTATTTTTACTGAAGGGGGATTGGCTGTTTCTCAGCAGGTCATTGTGAAATCAATGCATGAGAGAATATTAACTGTACAAGTATAATTTAGAGAGCTTAGATCATGTAAATAGTCTTGAATTATGGAATATTGTTGCACAAATGTGAAATTGAAAGTTGGGCACCGACCGTGGTCAGTGGATGATGGAAGTAAAACTTATGGAATGCTTAATTATGGTTCAGCATTGATCAGGGAATCAAAGAAGAATGTGTGATGTCTCCTTGATTTAATCTATTTATGAACAAGGATAATGTTTGTAGCAATATTAGAGGTGTGTTGAATGGGGAATCACCATACATGTACTTTTTCTATGCAGAAAATACTGTGTTATTTTCTAATAACAAATACTGTGTTATTTTCTGAAAACCTGAATGATTTGCAGTACATGTTATACTGAATGATGCAAGAAAGAATATGACTTGGAAATTAATGCATCAAAGATTAAGGTTGTGGCATCTGACAAAGAAAGTAGAATAAACACAAATTATATGTGAATGATATACAAGAACAAATATATGTACCATACATGAATGGTAACAAGTAAATGACGTGTATTTTTACAGAATGCTTGCTAAATATAGGAAAATGGAGCAAAGTTTAAGATCTGCAGAAACAAATAGAAAGGTAGGGGGTAATAAGATTCTTGTTGCAAGAAATAAATATTTGTCATAAGTGAAAACAGTTGTGTCTAAGAAAATGCTTCGATCTACTTTGTTATGTGGAAGTGAGAGTTAGGAGAAACATAAAAGTATGTTGAATGCAATGAACTAAATGAACAAATGTGGCTTGAATGTAAAAGTGAGTAGCCACTACAAAATAAGTATGTTAAGCTGATTTGGCTCTACAAGGAGAATGAAAGAAGAACAACTTTCCGAATGAAGAATGAGTATAGAAGAAGGAGAGCAAGAAAGAGGTTAAAAGTTTAAAGAACAAAAAGCAATTAATAAATTGATGAATAGGACAAACATTGTTTATCTCATGTTGACATTGGAATGATGGGAGCGTTGGCCAAATTATCTAGACTAGACTAAATCTTATTTAAATCAGAATACAATACCATAATTCGATTCACAACAGTTAGATAGGATTCTTCTCCAGTTGGGTGTAAAACAAATTCCCCTTCATGCAGTGTGGTGGTGGCTTCTGAAGGAATCTTATATGTTGTGAGCCCATCAACATATGCACTACTTGGGTTCAGAGATTGTGGTATGCTGGAACAGAGTATGGTTTGCAAAGACAGAAATATATAGCAAGGTATGGTGGAGATATTGGTAAGATATGAATGTTAGTTGTATTTCCACTCCTTTTCTCTTATTTCATCCCTCAGTTTTGTTTACTAATTTTTGGTTCTGTTTTATACTTTAAATAACACTGCCTTCTCTGAAAGGAAAGGATGTCATCAGCATGTATATACTATATATATGTGGAGGTGCTTCTGGGTGGAGATGCTTCAGAAGTACTTACTTTCCCACCCACCCAAGTTTCCTCATTTATTTGTTTTTCTGTTAGTTTGTTGATTAAATTTATACGCCATTGAATCATCCAGATTCATGATAGCTTACAATACAACATTATAATAAAGAAACCAAAGTAAGAAAATTAACCTAGACTCCCAAATAACATCACACCATAATGTGGCCAGTTTGATGTAGTGTTTGAAGTATTGGCTTAGAAGGAGACTGTGAGTTCAAGTTATGCCTTAGGCATATAAGCCAGCTGGGTGACTTTGGGCCAGTCACTCTCTCTCAGCCCAATTCACCTCACAGGGTTGTTGCTTTGCAAAAAAAAAGGAGGGAGGAATATTATGTATGTCTTCCACCTTGAGTTACTTATTAAAATAATAAAGGTGGGATAAAAGTCAAATAAATAAATAAAATAACAAATCAGAATGTAGCTCTCATATGCACAATCTACAATGGACAATAAAGATGTAAAATAACAATGGTGAACAATCATTATTTCAAAGCCCTCCAGAAAACTTCATTTTTCACTGGAAAGCCATTATTCTTCTAGTAATTATTATTGATTCAATATCATTGATTCAGGGACCAGCAACATTTTCAGCTTCAGAAACATCTACATTATTACAAAGGATAATTAAATCCTACAAGACAAAAAGCCTACAATTACTTATAAAGGATATTATTAATAAATCAACTTAATATGCAAATGTTAAAGACTGAAGAGAAAAGGATTTGGAAGTCCCCATTTGCCTAAGAAAGCCACTTTTGTCTCCTGGTTAAGGTGTGGGACTTAACCACACCTGGTTAAGGTGTGGGAATATGAGCTGGGAAAGCCAAGCTATATAGGGAGGAAAGCCAGATGGATGACCTTGGGTCAGTCACTCTCAGTCCTATGAAGAAGATGCTGGCAAATCTCTTCCAAAATGCAATTATCAAACTGCCTGGACTTGTCTATGCAATTGCTAGAATTTAAATCTTACTTGAAGTCCCACCCCTGGAAAAAAATGTAAACCATAAGAAGTTGTTTAGCATCAATACCAACAATTTCAATGGATCTTAGATTATGGTTCATTCAGCAATAGCAGCAATACTTCAGACATATTGGACTATATTGTGTTTGTATAAAAAAGGAATGATAGATCATCATGTTGTCAGAAATGCAAGAGTAATGATTCATTAAAACTTATATTTTTGCAATGTCCTAAAATTATTATGTGCAGTGAAGAAATAATGGCATATATTACTCTAAGGCAAGGTGTAGTTTTTGCTTATATTCCTTTGAACTACCAATTATACAGAAGATGGATAATGGAAATGTGGAATTATTATTTATTTATTTATTGAATTTGTATGTTGCCAAAATCCGAAGGTTCTCGGTGGCTAACAACAATAAAACAATACAATTAAAAACACTAAAATAAAATAAACCCATTAAAACCAACCCATTAAAACAAAATAAAAAACCCAGCAGACTAGCGAGGTGGATTTAAAAGGATTTCATATATAAAAAGAGGGGTGAGGATGGCTAAGTGAGGAGGTATTTTGGCCTTTTGTTTCCTTCTGAATGTCTCTTTTGAATTGTATGTAGATGTTATTTATCTCTATGTGCCTGTTTATGGCTGATTTGTAAGAGTACCAGACTTTCAAGCATTTTCTAGCTTGGTTTAGATTTGGTTTGATCTAGGATGCTCACAATATCCCAGTTGAAACTATGGTTAAATCTGTCCATGTGTTGTGAAATTAAGGAATTTTCATCATGTCTTCTGCTAGTTGGTGTTCATGAATGTGCTCTGCTAGGCTTTTGTCTGTTTGTCTACATAGTGTCTGTTGAAATCCTTACACTGTAAGTTGCAGATGATTCCATTTTTTTCTTCTGGGGCTGCTGGGTCTTTTGGTTTACTTCAAATGTTTTGGAGGTAAAAATGTTTTAGTTGGTTTGTGTGCTGTGGTGATGCCAGGTGGTTGTAATAGTAATAGTTTGTTGGTGATTTCTAAAATGTTTTTATAAATGGCATAGTTATCCTTTTCACAGTTTGTGTTGGTTGTGCTGTGGTGATTGAGTGGTCCGGCACTTTTTGATAAAGTTGTATGGCTATACAGTTTATTGAGAGATGTTGTATAGATGATCTGTTTTTCCTTTTTCTCATGTTCAGGATTACTGCAATTTGTGCTCGTCTAAACAGTATTCTTACACAATTTCTTGTGAGAGGTTGCATTATTGCTTTCTTAGTGGAGCACTTGATTAGTGTGGGTAGTTTTATAGTAGACTTGTTTCTAATTTGCCATCATTGCCTCTGCTGATGAGGATGTCTAGGAAAGGTAGTGTGTACAAGATACATGTCAGGATTGCAACAGCTACTATGTAGGATTCCACAGTTCAGCCTTGCGTTCTAAATATTCTCTGCTAGAATAAATGTATTAAATGATAACAGCCTACAACCATAAACAGAATGGCAGAAAGTAATGTTTTGAAATGCACTGGATTTACTATATTTCTTAAAAATAAATTTAATTTCTTTGAACATGAGTCTCAAGCTTTTGGATGTTATTTCAAAAAGTTGATTTGGAGTTACATGGAGGTGCAAATTTAGCACTGCTCAACAACTCATGAAAGCAACTGTGTTTTTTCTTGGGCTTGAGAGATTCCATCTCTTTCCTCTCCTACTAAAATCTCAAAAGCCAATGAATCATGTATACATGGAAGCCTCTAAAATGACAAATACATTATGTTCCTATGTCAATAGCAGCATGACATCAAATCCAGGAAAACAGGAGCTTGACAGAACATTTCTTTATATGTTGATTGCTCTTGGAAATATAGTCACTGGTTGATTCATACCTACCTAAGCCTTGCATAAGAACGAACAAGGTTGTTATTACTTTCTGAGTCTTCCTGGCAGATTTCAATCCAATTAGTTGAAAATTATGCAAGCATACTTCACTTCACTGCAGTAAACTGAAGGTTTACTTTATACTTAATTAAACAATTAATTGTTTAATTATATACAATGTCCATTATTTCCAAAGCAGAATATAATACAATTACAAAAGGCAGAATTATTTGGAACAGCTTAGATCCTGTGATGATACTTTTAACAACATCAAAGAACAGCATCTGCCTAGCTCAGATTCTTGGGAAGGACTCTAGAGGTGGACAAAAATCCCAAATCCAGTCTAAACATCTGGCTGACTGAGTGATGAAGCATAATATAACATACAGACATATACATACATACACTATTTGAAGTTATAAATATTAACAATGTAAAAATTAACAAAACAATGTTTTTTTTTTCAAGAATCAGGATGAATTGCAAAATAAGTAGAACAGAACAGAACAGAAGGAACTGGAACTATCGGAAGAAATTGTATCACCAAATTGTTTTTGTCCCTTTTTTAAAAAAAACTTGGCATTATCTGTCAAATATCTCATCTTTTCAGAACCAATAAAATACATCTCAGACAGGAGAGGAAAACGGAGGACAACTGCAAGATATCAGAATTAAATTATATTTCAGGAATTACTGCTGCACTAAAAGTAAAATTGTCCATCTGCTGCCATGCCTAATACTAAGTGTTCCCACCTGAGATTATTACTGCTAGGGGCTATTATATTTTATTATATTTGTTTTTATATTTTAATGTTCCTTTTAGTATGTACATCACTCTTTCAAGGCAGTTTTCACAGGGAATAACAAAATGTAATACAACACTGCAAATTATTCACATGAAATTAAAATTAGAATATATCATTCATATTAATATAATATGAATCAGGAGAACAACAAATAAAGGCTATGCAAATACTTAAACTTACTGACGTGCATTGCTCAGATTAAAAGGGCAGAATTATAAGAAAGCTATCTGTGTCCAAAGGAAGATGCCTTTCAATTTCCCCAAAATTTTCCACGAGAGCAATATTAAGTCTCACCCTTCGGTTGGGCTCCTGAGATCTGCAGGTGTATATCAGTATTTACTGCTGTCCTCTTCTTCCATAAAAACGCTAATCACATAACAGGCATAAACGAAGCCAATCAACTGTGAGAGAAAAAACAAATGGCAAAACTGTTACTATGTGCTATAAATGTTCAAACGTGAATGCCAGATTGCATCTAGTTCATCACTGTAGTCAATGTATGAACTAAGAAGAACTGCAAGAACTTCAAGACTTATAATTAGTTTTAAACATTCAATACTTTGGCTACAAATTCATGTAATACAAAGTAAAACTCCACTGAAATCACTGTTTTGGGATCAGAGTATTTGGGGGGAAAAATTCCCACATGCATTCACTCAGAATTCCCAACTGCCCTCTTAAGGTCTCTTGACAGGTGCCTCTAGTTACAGAATTTCGACTGGGTTAGACCCGGGGTGCTTAACCTTGGCAATTTTAAGATGTGTGGAATTCTGGGAGTTGAAGTCCACACTGCTTAACACTGCCAAGGTTGGACACCCCCGGGTTAGGCATTTTCTGTAGCTGTATTCCAGTTATGCTGCTCCTTCCTAGTAAGCTGCTTCATTTGGCAGCAACACAGAGCAATCGTAAAAGGATAAGGCCAGAAAATGCACTGGGCAGCACGTATTTGTGTGCAGTGAAACCATCGACAGCTATGGAAAGGGATGCGAGGCAAGTGGTACTCCAGCCCCCACTCTGTAGAGGAAAGGCAGCACTTCTGGCACCAAAAGACTCATTCCCTGCAGGAAGAATGCCTCCCTGATCCTATGGGATGAGAGAACGGACAGCAGAAGACCTGTGTTGCCCCAACTTCCCCATGGCAAGAGAAGCCATGGGGAGGGAAGAGGAAGAGAGATCTCTCGTTCTCTCTCCCTCTGTCCATGGGTGAAAGGAGAAGCAGAGTACGGGAGTGAAATGCCTCTTGTGGTTCTAGAATGATCATCTGCCGGACCAGAGAGCTAGAAGGAAATCTGCTCTTCCCCTCATCTTTTGCCACAGGTTTGCTTGTTGTGGGAGTGGGGAAGCAGATCGTTTTGACTGCATAAAATTTTTGTTGCTGTTGTTCAGTTGTGCAGTCATGTCTAACTCTTTGCGACCCCATGGACTGCTTTACGCCAGGCCCCCCTGTCTTCCACTGCCTCCTGGAGTCTTCCCAAGCTCACACCCATCACACTGACTATGCTATCCATCCATCTCATCCTCTGCCATCCCCTTCTCCTCTTCCC
>JANHZU010007224.1:449496-462600 GCA_032468055.1 Acrochordus granulatus
TTTTTTTTCTGAATTATTGGTCCTTTCTCACTCAAGTCTACAATTTTATACCTGTAGCCAGAAAAAATTGTCTTTGTTGGTGACACAGGCAAGAAGAAAAATCATATTTCTTTATCTTCTTTTTTTAAATTCTAAAATCCTATGAAGATTTAATCAGGCATCAACCTCACTGCCTTCTGTGGAGTATATCTTTTTGGTTGTATGCAAACCAAAGTCAAATCAGCATTGACTCTTGGGAACTGCCTGGACAAATCCTTGCAGTTTTCTTGGCAAGGTTTTTCAGACGTGGTTTACCATTGCCTGTTTCCAAGGGCTGAGAGATAGTGATTGGCTGAAGATTACTCAGATGACTTTGTGCTTCATTAGAATTAGAATTCATGGTCTCCCAGGTTCTATCTAGACTGATACCTTAACTATTGCATTATACCAAACTGTCTTTCTAAAGCGTTTATTCTAGGCATATGTTTCTTAAATTATTTTAGATCACATTTAAATTCAAAACTCTATTTGTTTATTCTTTATAAATTGTTGTTGAATATATCTGTTCACTCTTTCACATTAGGAAGGATAATATTCAGTGAGGATATTTTCACACTTTACCATGTCTCAGAATGGGTATATTATTTCATAGAATGTAAGGGTAGTTCTAAAGTTTGATGGATAATGCTATCTTACAAAAATAATTCCCACATTATAAGAAACAGTAATTCCTTTCTTTAATTTTACATATCTTATTTGGATTTTGTACATGAGAAACATGACCATGGGTGTCCATAATCATTATTAATAAACGGTGCTGTGATTTATTAGGAATTTGACCTTCACAGTATTAGGTTCTATATATGAAATTGCAAAAATCCAGATGATCACTAGATGACAGTGAAGAGATATAAAATTAACTCTTTGTTTCCCTTTAATGGTCATACAATTTTTTTGTAGCCCAGAAAGGGTAGGACTAATTTTACGGAGAGGAACTACGAATAAAAAATTGCTGAATATCCTTGCAGTAAGTGAAAGTTTTCGATCTGATTATCTATAAGTAATATAAGATAAAATAAAATGGAAACAACTCTGTGAGTTCTGCAACAACAACCCTCATCTAAACTATTTGAGGGAATGATGCCCCTTCATTAGCATGAAGATGAAATCAAAGAGAAATGAACTTTTACAACCAGACAGCAAAATCTGGCTGGGCATCTTTAAAGTCATTGAAGGTAAAAGAACGTGATCTCCTTCTAATTGCTGAACAGCCAAAAGGTCTGCCATGGACTAAGTCTAAGTAAAGGTTAGACTTTAGGAAGCGTGGATAACTGTCTTGTTCCATTAGGGCATAAATTTTGTTCTGTGCGGCATCAAACATGTTGTGTGTCGGATGGTCCATATTTTGACTTATGGAAATTTTGGTTTTAAAATCAAGGTTGACCTAGAAAAAAACAGGAAAACACTTAGTAAAATAGATGATAGTTGGTGATTCTCAGTCTTTCCATGTAGGGTATTGACTTCTTATCCTATACATTCTTACTCAAGTAATTGTAAAGAAATCTGCTATATTCATTTTTTATGAGAAGCATGGATGGAGATATTTTCAGACTCATTCACACAGAAATTTCAAATAATGAGTCTTCAGGAAATGATATGTCTCATAGGCTTATGTAAATTGGCTTTCTATTGGAGAAACTATAAACATCTGTCTACAACACAATGACAAGTTGGGTCTTTGCCTGGGAACACATGGCAGCTCTGACATACTATAGACAAGTACAACATCTGCTTTGTATCTACTCTGAAGCACTTTCTGGAAATCAAAATTAAAGTATTGAATATTCCTATGACAAGCATAATCTATATGGATTTAAGCAGTGCATAGTAGATTTTCAGTGAGAAGAAAGTGTGATTTCAAGTGGTTTAAAACATTTCTAAAAAACAAACAGTACAATAAATCATTAACAATGTTAACCACAAACAGGACTTCAAGTGGATCTATATCTCCCCAGTCATACTAATCTTACACTATTTTGGAAAGATTAATAGGGATAGTTTTGGTCAACCTTCATAGGGAGGAAAAAGTTTCTTTATGGAAGTTTCTTTCCATAACTTAGTTCTGTAATACACTATTAATTTGTTCAATTTGTTCACCCACTTGATTGGAATGTTCTGATTAAGTGCAGAAATCACGATTGTCTTCTATACATATTTTGACATGTTATTGTAGATGCTTTTCTTTCTTGCATGCATGATGTAATAAAAGACATTTGTTCGTTAAGTATAAATTAGGCCAATTTATTACCTGTATGTGCATGTTTGTTTACCATAACATGTCATGAATATGCAATCCTTAATTCTTACCTTTTGAATAAATCTGTAATCAATCTCTTTTTATCTGCTTAGAGTATTACAGTTACTACTGAGAAAGCTGTGTTTAAATTGGTGATTTGTTTTATTCATTTGTTTTATCTGAAAACTTGCCAATGTGATAATAATAGCTTGTATGTACTAATAACTACACCAGTAATGATTGCTTCAGAAGATTGATGAAGAATAATTCTTAAACAATACAAGCAGCAATAAAAATAGAAAGATAAAGTTCTCAGCAGATATATTTTCACTCTTTATTCCTGTTCCATTTCTGGGATATGCTGTGATTATGATTATATACTATGCATATAGTATATGCTATAATCTTGACTGTTTTTAATTATGGATTAAATCCAGATGACATTAAGCAGTATAAAATACAATGTTATTGCAAATTTTCTTAGAGGTAAGTTTCATTATGTATAGTGATTTTTATTGGGAGCAAGTGCTAAAGTTTGTAGATTGGGGTAGGTTAGGGGATCAAAAAGTCAAGAAGGCATAAGTGAGGCATATAAA
Organism: Acrochordus granulatus; assembly: GCA_032468055.1. Taxonomy (NCBI): domain Eukaryota; kingdom Metazoa; phylum Chordata; class Lepidosauria; order Squamata; family Acrochordidae; genus Acrochordus; species Acrochordus granulatus. The sequence goes on from JANHZU010007224.1 coordinate 452,368, forward strand.
AGGGGCAGGATTTTGTTTTGATTCTTGATACCATGGATACTACCTCAGTACTTTCTCCCAGCAAGCATATCTTCAGAGATTTAAAAGACCAATTGTATTAAGATAATTAACTATATTTACTACACCTCTTTTGGTGATTCTCTTTCAATGAATGTTTCATAAATTGTCTTTGCTTTGAGCAGAAGTTGTGAGGCATCTTTGTTTTTTTTATATTCTTCACAAGCCATCCAAAATTCAATGTTCTCTTCACTAAATTCACTTCTTAGGAACTTGATGAATGCATCTAAGCCAGCTACAAAATAAATATTAGATAATCAAATGCACATCAAATAAAGCATAATGACATTTTCTCACTACCATTTTCAGATTTGTTTTAGTCAACTGTCTCTTTAAATTACATGTTTTTGTTATATTTGTAAAGCCAGTCCTGAAAGAATAACTGTGATTTGTATGGTAAATGATAAGCAAAAGTAAGGTCCAAACTTCCAAGGTGGAGGGGTTCATTTAAAACAAAAAAAACTTCCCAAAGTATCACAGCTTAATTAATGGGAAGTACAGACAGTCTCCTGCTTAAGAATCTCTGAATTAAGGGCAAATCCTACATATAAATAGCTGGCAATTACTAAAAATGGCATATGACATTCTCTTTCTTTGAACTGACAAAGTGCTGAAGCCCTGCAATACTTTCAGAAAGTGCTGAAGCTGCATGTTTTTAATATATAGTTTGTTTTCATTGGTCCTTGAAAGCATTGTGCAGCTTCAGAATGTCATTGGCTTGAGGCAGGACAATGCTGTCTGCCATTTTTAGTAAGAAGCAAACTGTAAGTATGAGTTCCAATTTAAATATTAATTCAGATTAAAGACACAACTCTTTCTTAACCCAGGAATTGCCTGTAACAGGTATGCTACATCCTTCCTAATGTGACCCTTACTTGGACTAAGAATGGATAGATTAGCCATTCATAGTCAATTTCACTTGGATTCATTCACACATTATTCCCATATACATTTAATAAATAAATATGCATATTCATTTGCAATTACAAAATAACCCTGAGTCATATTTAAATATGCATTTCCAAATGTATTTTATTCTGACACAAGTATTTTATATGCATCATTGATGTGTTGTTGAGCTTAGAATTGTACCACAATCCCACAAATACATTCTAATATTCACACTGACTATAGATTTAGTTGCATCTTAGATATTGGCTCAAGATAACATTTCAACCATAGACTCCATTTATATAGGTGGACAAGAGGCAGTTTGTTGTACTGGTTAAGGCATCAGGCTAGAAACCAGGAGACCATGAGTTTTAGTTCCACCTTAGACATGAAGCCAGCTTGGGCTGTTCACTTTATCTCAGCCCTAGAAAGAAACCAATGGCAAACCATTTCTAAAACACCTTGTGAAGAAAATTGCAGGGCATTTTCCAGGCAGTCTCTTAGAAGTGGATAAGATTGAACAGAAGAAAACAAATCTATAGACATCACATTTATAATAGTTTGTGCACTTCTAGCTGATGTATTTCAAGAAGGATCGAGTAAATCTGAAAAAATATGCAGACATGGGCAACAAAATAAAACAACTGTAAAAAACTTAGAGATGTTCCATTGGAACAGGCTAAAATCTGAAAACTTAAGTACAATATGTTTTGATTTGAGTCAAGTTTTATCTTTACATTTGTTTTATTATTTCTTATCACCAGTTATTCAGCCTTTATTTTTTATTACAATATTTACCATAAATTTCACTTTAGTGTAGGAGAATGCTTCAATATATTTTATAATTCTTAATCCAATAGACAGCTATTTTTATGTATCAGCGGTAATATTATTAAATTAATATAACATATAATACTGATATAATCTATATTGTATGTTGTAATTTTAGGTATCAGTTATAGTGTTTTAGTGTTATGCTTTTAGAATTCAGAGTTCATTAGACTATTTGGAATTCTAATCAAGCTATCTTTTCCACGGTCTATGGATGAGGTTATGCTATAGTCTTATACTATTTTGTGCTGGTTAGTAATCATAATAAAGATTTTGATTTGGTTAGATTGGTTTATTTTGACATAGAATTGAACTCCAACAACCCTGGTTTTGGATCTGTCATTCAAGGTGTTTGTAGCTAATGGAAAAAGGTACAATATAAATAAAATATATCAGGTAAAAGGCTATAATCATGTCACAACCATTTTCATTAAGTGACTCTTTTGCTTCATGGAACTTCAAAAATGATATGATTTTTTGTTTCTTTTTAAATACTATACTCAACTTTAAAAAGAAATGAAAAATAAAAAATCAAATGACAAAAATCAAATTCTTTTATGCATGCAATATTGACATCATAAATTGCAATTAATACTGATCAAATACATTTTTCTCCTACTACCACATTCTAACTTATCAAAATATATCAAGATTTATAATAACATAATAAACAAGAAAAACAAAATAAGTATGATTTTTAAGTTTACCTCCAAGTTAGTGGTCACAAGTTTCATTATATAAATGTTTATTGTTCATCACATAATTAGTTTAATATTAATCCTTAAAGGTACATAAAATATCCAGTTCTTCCTTGAATAATTTTCTCTACTGCTGAACCTTCTATATTTCTAAGTTTTTACAGTAGTGAGCAAAATTCAGGGACATTTTTCACAGCAATCTGGAAGTCAGACTTAATAGACTTCTTCATTTTATACATGGTTAATCCTTCATCACAGAAAAATAATAATGCAAAGATATTTTGCATGGGAAAAATTGTGCTTAGTTGTAAAACAAAAGAGATGTTGAACTGTAATAAAGCATAACCCTAACTGAAAACACCTATACCAACCTTTGTGAGAAATCAGCTGGTCAAAAGATTCAGCCCATTTTTTTACCATTTCAGGGGATTCACTGCACAAAACAAAACAAAATAAAACCTATGGTGTGTATACTTGCAGCTTTTCTTAACATATTTTAACTCTTTACAAAATTTCAGTCTGTCATATTTCTCAGGGTATTAAATCAGGCTACTTTACAAAAAAAGTTTCAAAAGCAGCTGATCCAATCTGGTTGGTGTTTTGCTGAATTAATTATAAAAAGAATCCATTTTCCCATAATGCAATGGATTGAAAGGAAGTGCTGTTTTTTGATATTGTTTATGTATTTTCTAAATAAATACAGAAACACATATTGTACACCCATATTCTTTTAAAATAAGTAGATAAACACATCATTTTGTTTGTGGGGTCAATGATCTTTTGAAATTGTAGATGTATAAAAGCTTGGGAATGAAAGAAAATTGTTTGCACCAAGATGCGGTTTCAAATGCTGCTGAAGACACTATGACCACAGGCTATTTTTAGCATTACACAGGAAGCTTTATGGTATTCAGAAAAAAATAAAAGATGCAATAGCAATGGTGTCATGTCATAAGCACATAATTTGTTTATAGCAAAATAATGTTTTTTCTCAAATGTCATGCTATTTTTGAAGAACTTATTTTTAATTTAGGGGATGAGAAAGAAGGTTGCTTTTTGTTTTTAAAGTCATCTATGTCAAATTGTCCATAGTGGTCTCTGGTCTCTGACTTTGTAGCTCACAGAAAGGTACTTCAAAAAGCCTCAGTCATTCTCCTGATAAAAAAGTTTGGGAAATGTCCTTGAGTATGTGCTGGGCTTTCTTCACAAGCATTTGAGAAAGTTTGATTTAGATAGATTATAAATTCATAGCAATTTAGAGAAAGACATAATCAAAATGAGGACACAACTCTTGAGAAGCTTTCAATATAGATCAGTTTAGACAATTAATTAATTGCAGAGGGGAACACATAATAAAGGCATAAAGATAAAAGCAAGCAAGGTTAACAAACTAACACAGACTGAATCAAATCAAGATATGGGAATCATGGGTTACAAATTTAGACTCAGGGATGAAAGCTATGTATCCATCCATCCACTGATTCAGAGATGGGCAATTAATTTTCTCAAGGGGCCACATGAGAAACTGTGACTGTTGTGGAGGGCTAAACCAATAAGCTGAACTTAATTCTGGGAATGGAAGGGAGGGAGGGAGGGAGGTGGTCTTTGGGAGTGCCAGGCAGGGCTGAGTCTCAGCTAGGGATCCCACAGGAATAACTGCCATCAGCCTGCTACCCCCATTGCCCATGCTTCTGTGTGCCTGCAATGGTCAGCCTTGCACCCTGGACCAGAAACCCCCTACTTGGCTCTGGCACAGCCATCCTGGGGCACTGAGCCCTGAGTGGCTGCCCCCCCTGGTCTGGCCTTCACCCAACCAGCTGGTCTACCTTGCTGCATGTGTTGTGTGGTGGACTCACCAGAATCTCATGCAGGCCAGACAGGGACAGACAAAGTGCCAGATGTGGTCTGCAGGCTGTAAAATACCCAAGTCTGCACTTATGTATGTGTTTAGATCAGTGCTTCTCAACATGGACACTACCAGATGTGTGGATTTCAACTCTCAAAACTCAGGACTGAACAATAGAAATTGAATTAAATTTAAGCAAAAATGGTTTTCATGCATACTGTACAATACATTAGGCCTTATGAAAAATATAATCACTTACAATGTTGGCTTCTAAGGGAGCCTAAATGTCTACAAATATTGCAATTAGCAAATGTATAAAAGGGGGGAGGTCACAAATCTAATAGGGTTTTGAAATGTTTTTTTCTTTTTACTTTTCCTACTTTTTAGTATTTAATTCTTTTAAAATTTACTCTGTTTAGCTATTTTTTTATTTCATTAATATGTAAAATTAAACAGATTAAAACTGTTGCCTTTATTATAAAATAAATACTTTGGTGAAAGTCATAGCTATTTTTTTTTAATGTTATACTCAACTTGGAATGAAAAAGCCAGATAATTTTAATGTTTGAAATACTGATATCCTAAATTGTAATTATAGATGATAGAATATTTCCTTTTCCCCCATCAACTCTATTTTCAATACTTATAGTTATCTAAATAATAGAACATCAACAATATTATATTATCTTAATACATTGTACAAGAATTTATAACAAGGCAATAAAAAGAGGAGAAATAATTCTCAGTGTGGTCATGACAGCTAGAGACTTCTGGGAGTTGAAATCCACATATCTGACACTTTCCTAGGGTGGGAATCACTGGCTTATAGGCACATGTAATATCAGCACTTATATAACTAAATTTAAGACAAAGCAAAACAAAAATTAAACAGGAAATAAAAGCATACACAAAGTATGTATGTATGTGCACCATGCCCCCATATGCAAAATAGAGATTTGCAGATAAGACCAATCACAGGCTAAATAGGTATATTCATGTATCACGTGAATGTGCAAAACAGGTAATAATAACTTATAATTCATTTAACAACAATTTGAAATTACAACCGGACTGAGAAGATGATCTATGGCCAATCCATCCCTACAGCTATGTGATCAAAATTTGGGTACTTAGCAACTGGCACATAATTACAATGGTTACAATGTACCAGGGTCATGTGATCATCATTTGTGATGGCTTCTGACAAGCAAAGTCAATGGGGGAAGCTGGATTTGCTTTACAATTATGTGATTCACTTAACAATTGCAATTATTTGCTTAACAAGCATGGCAAAAAGAGCTCATAAAATTGGGCATGACTTACTTAATAACCACCTTGCTTAGCAATGGAAATTCTGGTCCAAACTCTGGTTGTAACTTGAAGACTAACTATGTGTTTTTAAACAGAAATCAGAAGCTATTTCACAATCATTTATCCATTTTATAGATGGGAGGCTTAAGTTGAGACTAGTCTTCAGAACATCAGTGAAAGTCGATTTCATATACGTAAATATAAACTCAGAAATATAAGCCAACCGACAGAATATATGAAAAATTTAGAACATAATATATTAAGGGAATGTTTCTTAACCTCAATATCTTTAAAATGCATGGATTTCAGCTTCCAGTATTCCCCAGTAATTCCAGGTAGAATTGAATTCTATCCAGTAATTCCAGGTAGAATTGAATTCTATCCATCTTAAAGTTGCTGAGGCTAAGAAAAACTATGCTAAGAAATCAATATCTAATATTTACCATTGTTGGGAAAGAAGGAAACAAACAGGAAACAAGACATGACAAAAAAAAAATACTAGAGCAAAAAGGATTGTGAGATGTGGTTCCCACACAAAATGATTTTTTTTAAAAAAAAACACCTCAAAATGAAAGAACCCCTATTAAGAATTTCAAAACTTCTGTTAAGAACCCCTATTAAGAATTTCAAAAATTCTATTAAGAATTTCAAAACTTCATAAAATCATTTTTATGATTTCATCAAAACCATAAATGGGTGTATTTGTGTTTCACTGGACTATCACACAAAGCAGCACAGTGGTGCAAAGGAACTGAAAGAGGTAAATATTCTCTATCAGAAAGTGTCATGGAGCACCATAGTAGTATGTGCTGAAACCTGTCCTCTACTTCTCTGTTTATTTTCTTTAGAAAATATTTAGTTTTTTTCTATTTTTGCCTTTGTGCTTGCAAGCTCCTTTAGTAATTTTGGGTAATGTTTCTAAGAATCTTTCATTATATCAAAGTGATGATAAAAGTTGTTGGACTTGCCCTGCCAATGCCAACCTGCTCTGGACAAGCCATGTTATCCCCATGTCAAGAGGTCCCTTTTGATGTTTTACTTGGGGATTTAGCTTAAAAAAAGATTCTCCCTTGATCAGCTTCTTATAAAAATAAGCAGAAGCCATCTATATCTCACACATGAAAGCTTTTTATGAAATCTTCTCAATAGAAAAAAATAAAATAGAAACACAGAAACAAAAACACCGCTCCCCATTAGACTGAAGGAAAGGGGCAGAAACTATTTTCTATGATTTAGAGTGAAGGCAAAATCAAAACAAACTGTAAGATAGGCTCTGAATTAAACAGGGCTGCTTCTTCATGGCACTCTCTTTTAATATATATTTTTTCAAAACATGTCTCACCTTGATGCTTTTGCTAGTTTTTCAAATTTGTCAAAATTTGTTTGTGGGTGCAATTCAAACTTATTTAAGAGACTTAGCCGGTTCCTCTTTTCAAGAGACCTACAAGAGAATCAAAATTACTGTGGGTTATTGTTGTCTGTTCAAACTGAAAAAAGATGTTCAGATATTTCCCTTTTGCAACTCATCACTTCCTTTTCACATATGATTCCATAAAAATTGATGTTATTCTCCCCTATTTGCCAGAAAGAATAATAGATTTCTCAATCACACCTCTGAATATATTTACATACAGAATCATCTGCAAAGGGTAAACATACATCTTTTCATGTTGATACTCTTTCACATTTACTTTGGTGACAAGAGCAGGCAGGATGTGAGAGGGAGAAGGAATAGGCTTAATCTCAGCGAAGCCCAGCTGAGACCAGAAGCTTCTGATACTGTGCTGTTTAAAATCAGATAACAAAAGAGGAAATTCAACAGCTGAAATTACTAAAATGAATCATATATCATGATGTATGCAGCCAAATGTGAATGTAATAGCTGATATATCACTGCCACAGAAAGTACTTCTTTCTTTGATAATGTCGAATAATGCAAAGTGGGGGATGATGTGGTATAATGATGGCTTTTCCTTCTTCTGTTATGATTCAGTGGTTGCCATATCATGTGTTTCATACAATGGGATGTTATCACCTCAGATGGTAAGAAGAAAAGAAGACTGGAGCTTTCAGCCCCAAACCGTCCATCCACTAACGCTAGAATTAAGACATTTATCCTTCAACTTTTTTTTTTATCCTTCAAGTCAGTGTTAATTCTGAGTGACTGCCTGGACAAGTCCCTGCCAAGTTTTCTTGGCAAAGTTTTTCAGAAGTGGTTTACCATTGCTTGCTTCCTAGGGTTGAGAGAAAGGGACTACCACAAGGTTGCCCAGCTGGCTTTGTGTCTAAGGAGGGACTAGAACTCATGGCCTTCCAGTTTCTAACCTGATGCCTTATCCACTGTACCACACTGGTTCTCTTATATTAATTGTATTATGTAGTATGCATGGGTGCCTATACTTCTTTTATGGAGGTAATGTTTGGCATCTCAGTGGCATCCTGGACCTACAAAATGAAACTACAAAAAAACTAAACCTGAGTTACATTTAATATGATGACTTTCCATGCATTTCATAATTTCACTATTCTTTTACATTATACATGGCAAAGCTTTCTGGAGATCTCAGCCAAGACTTTGAGAGTTGTATGTACACTGTGTAGTACAACCTGGTATTCCTCTGCAAATATAACTATGCTACTTGAAGAGTTCAAAGCTTGTAGATGGCACTGAATTTTGCTTGTTTATTTATTTAATAAATCTATATGGCCATCCATCCAAGCAATGCAACTCTGAATGTAAAAATTGCCCATATAACATATGCAAAGTTGTTGGGTTCCAGCAATCCAGCCCCAATACCTGATGTGGGGGAATCAAGTCTTTGCAGTCTCCTTGCAAAGAATAAAACATCTATCTTGAAGGCTGGGAGGTTTTAGCTGTCTTATTCTTTGCAGGGAGACTGTTCCATAACATGGAACATGAAGATGACCTTGATGGAAATACTCAGAAGCTATTATGAAAATAAAAAGACAGAGGCATTCCTTAAGTGTTAGGAAGAAAGTAAGGCTAGCTCCTTCCTGAATCACTAAGGTATGAGAAAGAGGAAAAACACAATCAGTCTTCAAGATTCTGTTTCATAGAGTATATCTCATAAATTTTAGTTTAAATCTTTTTATAGAATTTGTTTCCTGACATTGACAACCTGTAAGGGCTAACAACAAGACAGATACCATGACAGAAAAGGCATGCTCCTTATATCCTACCAGGTGCTAATGGTCACTCAGGGGACCCAGAATATGCTCATCCTGGTTTGATCCACAAGGATAGGCAAGCTTTCAATTAATTGGGAAGCAAATGTAATACAATTAATGGACAATGCACAGCTTTATGTACATAATACCCAGTCTGACCCTTTACAAACTCAAATTTTAAAAAAGAGAAAAATCTAATAATTTGGAACTGTATTTTTAAGTATCCAACTAATATTTATTAGTTATGCATTTATATCACAATCTAGCCCAGACACATAGCTCAGATGGATAAACAAGTTTTCTATGAAGGCACTGTTACATTTTTTTTTTGCTGAGTCTTATTGCTAAACATCTTTTGAAATTTGATTTCAAACAAGGCTGATGTTTGTTTACTGATTTGGAATTTGCATACAGTATAGTCTAGATTCTTTGTGCTCATTCAAATCAACAAGAAGCTACTTCCTCACTTTCCAGTATTAAAATTGTTAGTGTTGCTGCTTACACAACTAAAATGTGCCAGCTATCAGCTATGCATGGTGCGGAAGTATTAGCAGGCTTACAGGAAACCCAAAGTTTGCAAGAGTGTAAACAGAGAGAATAAATATTAAAAGAGAATGTGTATGATGATGTCATGAGTCCTGAATATGCGTACCATGCATGGAATACTGAAAATTACATAAATCTTGAACAAGGAATATTTGCATAACAATTATGTTGCAAGTTCCATTTACCACTCTATTTTGACATTTTAGAATATTTAAGAATGATTCCATGCTGGCATATCCTTTTATTACAGGGGGCTCCAGTTCGAGACCCAAGCATTGCCATGTAATGGGGTAAGCTCCCATTACTTGCACCAGCACCTGCCAACCTGGCTGTTTGAAATCATGTAAAAATGCAAGTAGATAAATAAGTACCACCTCATCCAGTGGGAAAGGTAACAGCATTCCGTGCACCTTGGCATATAGTCATGCCAGCCACATTACCACAGAAGCATCTTTGGTCAAACACTGGCTCCTTTGGCGGTGAATAGGAGATGAGCACCACTCTCTAGAGTTGGACATGACTGGCAGGGAAACCTTTACTTTTTTATATATATAAGGAAAACTTGTAACACCTGGGTTATTCTAAGGCACTACTGTAAATGTCTGCTTTTATCTCTTTGATTGGATCTGTGACATAAAACCCTGCCAAGAGATGCAGTTCTTGCCTTCAAACTTTAAAAAGTTTAAGAAAGGGAGCACACTTTTACAGCTGCTGGACCCCACCCATCACTACAGTTTTCAGGGGAGGTATAGGGCAGCATAAAAAATAGACTGGCAAACAGGGAAACATCATCATATATTGGTTTAGGTGCTTGGAAAAAACAGTCATTGCTCAGTTGCCATGCAATATTTCAGAACATCACAT